>JAANSQ010000090.1:0-47054 GCA_036850885.1 Lepidocyrtinus dapeste
ATTACTTTGATTAAATAAATACTACACTCGTAGAGCCTCAAAACTCAATTATATTGATCCCTAATTAATATTAAGAATGTCATGCAGAATTATGAAAATACACATTTTTCATTAAAATTAACGGCTATTTTTTGCCATGCCAACAAAAGTGGTACAATCAGATAAATTGTTCAATACAGGCCTTCGAACTCCACGAACACAGCAAAAACTTGGACAATCTGAACTTAAATAATCAAAAAAAAAAATGCGATCGTATCTTGAATTAAATCTCACATAATTCCTCGTAACCCCAATATCACCGTCATTAATTTGATATTGGTATGCATTATATAATTTGTTCGTTGACTCTTTCAGACGTGACACAAATAAATTATTCTTCGAACTAGGGTACAAGCAAGTGGAAATATCTAAACAATATTTTACAAATACAACACGTCAACAACAATTAGCTATTAGAATTGGAAATGTCGTAACCGTTCTAATTTTCACTTTCCTTTTCAAAACGTATCTTCGCATGCAACATCTGCAAAATTTTAAATCCTCCCATGACAAGTGCAATTTTTACGCTAAATATGCATAGATTAAATATGTTTTTCTTTTCCATTTACGAGAATATTATTAGCGAAAACAAGAGGGGAATGAAGAATGGACATCGTTTCAGTTAACCAAAATTTAAAAAGTAGTACATAACCTAATCGTAATTTGATTTTTGCATTTCTCTCCATTTTCTTTGAACCTACTGTCAAGTTAACTGGGTACAGAACGATAAACAACCTTTTTAACACGATGTACTTTAAAATTCAGTCGCGACAAAATTGGGGAATATTGATAACGTATATAGCCTTTTCCTTCTCGAAATACCTAATCATTCAGCAAAGTGCATGCGCTCTGCATGGCCGGTTGATGCGATTTTGCATTAAATAAATTCATCCAAAATAAAAATAAAGATCTTTCATGGGACAAAACTTGTTTGTCTTCTTTCTTTGGATTGCATTAAATTAAGGGACATATTGTTGGTGTGGCAGGGACTTCTATTCTCTGTACACATTTAAAATCAATGACATAGATAGCAATATCGCCCACAACTTAAAACTGTACAATCTGTCCGTTAAATTAACTGCTTATCATATCAAGGAAATTATATAATATGCGATGATGCAAAAGAAAAAAAGGAAAGATGCATAAAGTATACAGACTTTTGTTAGCGTGGCCCACAATGATTTTTTAAAAAGTCTTCAACACTTCCGCTTCCTTCCGATCAAATGCATAATACACTCTCGTGACATGACATATTACATGCAAGATGCAATTCAAAAGATTCATAATCATTTTGAGGTGGCAAGCCGGGACTGTCGTTGTCTTATCGTGATTATGATAATAGGAATAATAAGAAGATTATTAAAGTTACGAGTTATATGCAATACCATTGCCAATCCAGATGATTTACTTATCAATATTAATGACCCACGTAATAGATTCAAAATTTTACCCACTTTTAAGCTCAATTCTTATTTTTCCATCAAACAAACTTTGTGTACCACCAGAGTAGTTGCATGAGCATCCTCATGTATCGTTATCGCTTGTTAAATTTCATTAAAAATTGTTCGTGACGCTGTTTACGCGTTACTCTACATTGTACATTTTATGACTAAAAAACAGAAAAACATCGTTACAAACAGAGTGACAATTTTGTTTTCATAGGACAACATTGTTTTTAGGTCTTTCAGATAAGTTTAGCTCCTTCTTATTTTCATGAAAAGTTTGAAGAGTTTTGAAGGCACTAGGTTCTTGAACTCTGATCGTAAGGCAATCTGCAAATATATGATAAAGTTTGTATAAAACTGAATTAGATTAAGATGTGAATAGTTTTGCAAAATCTTCATGATTATATTTGGTCAGTATTAGAAAATTTAAATTTTCATTGGAGATATCGGAAACATGGGACGAAAAAAATACTTCCTAGGAACATATCTGATATTGCTGATTCAGTTCATTGTGATGATTCAAGTGCAAGCAAGTGAGGATGGTGAAAGTGAAGATGACGATGATCTAATTTCCCAGCTTTTGCATACACCGATTGGAGATGGAGATGACTCGGAAGTTGCTAAGATCTTGAAAGTTCTTGAAGGTAACAAACGTAATACAATTGAAGGGCTAGTTTCGAGGCAGTACCAAAACTAAAGATAAAGTAAATAATTTTTAGTTTTCGCAACGGGGCAATGTGAGAACGAATATTTTTTTCCGTTTTAGCTGCAGAGCTTGCTTCAACTACAACCACCACAACAACTACAACACCTCGACCAACCACCACGACCTCTACAACACCGAAACCATCACCTTTCTTTAACACCGAATCCCCTCTGCTTTACGCCTCAAGAAAAGGAACACTGGATTCGGGAATGGACGATGTAATCCCACTTTTAAATCAGCAGTTTCAAGAAGTTAGCCAGTGGCTTGATGAAGATAAAAAGAACGCAGCGTTACACACTGCTGAACGTAGAAGTGGCAAACATTATGATCCACCGGTAGAAAATTTATTGTTTAGTACGGCTCGTGCTGTGTGGGAAGTAAGTCGTCCAGTTTTCCTCAAAACGAAGACTGGTAGAACGATTTCGTTAATACATGACCTAAAACGCCTTCCATTCCGTACATACGGCGCGATCAGAAGTCACATATCTGATCTTACACATAACCATCACAGAGGACTCCACCACGGGAAGAGACATATTCATTCCCACCATCCACTTGATCATCATCATCATCATCATGGCTGGGAACCTGACCCTCATGTGGTCTACGTAAAATACGAGCCTGAAAACTCCCTTTTCAAATCATGGCTTCGATTTCTTTATAGAGTTGTCCGACCTGCAGTTGTCAATAAGCTCCGGATGAAAAGAATGTTCATATTCTTAAAGTTAAGAGCTATTATTCGCCTTCTGAGACGCGTCAAAATAAGGAAAATTATGGCTGCGATTGCTACTTTTAGAGCCAAGTTGAGGTTACTAACAAGAAGAACTCCTCCAATTGTTGTTGTCAAAGAAGAGCATCATGACCATCACATCGACCATCATACTGGCTGGGGCTGGGCGTGGAAACCTCCACCCACGCCGGCCCCCGTAGTCCACAAAGGTTGGGATGATGATGGCTGGAAACCTGGAAAACCACCTGCTCCGCCAAAGCCAGTTTACGGTCCCCCAAGTCATTCTTATAGTGATTCATATGGACCTGTAGCCAAGTCTTCACGAGGATACCCAACTTACCGGAACCCTAGCACAGCTTATGGTCCACCAACCCCACTAAAGTCTACTAACAGCCCACCGCGTGTTGCATACAGACCTCAAAATACCTACTCGAATTACCAAGCACCGCCATCTCAGTATCTGATGGCTCCAGAACTAAACGCACAATCTTCCCATAATCACCCTCAGGAAATTGAGGCACCATCATATGCTCAACACCTTCAACAATTTGGAATCAACCCTTCCACCTTATCAGAATCTGAGTCGGATTCTCTCAGATATTTGAGGCAATCGGAGACAGAAAGTAGCAAAGAGCTTGATGTCCCTTACCTAGTTTCCAGCAACTCCACCGAAGAAATGAGAAAGAGAATGTAGATGAACGGAAACGAATGCACAGCAAATCTCTGTAAATTACTTAATTACAAGGAGTTACTCAAAATATAATAAAAAATTATGTTTTTTACCAGTTTGAATTACAAAAGCAATATTCAGATGTTTTTAGCAATAGATTACGTTTAACAATATTCAGACACTTACCGAATCAACTTGTTATGTTTTCACATTTCATTTACATTTTCTTATATGATTTTAAAAGATCAAATAAAGAACCAAAAACGTAAAGTAATCCTTCAATTAATTTCATAAAAGCATCCTACATTTTTACATAAAGCAACATAGATAAACAAATTACCCCATAAAACCAATTCTAATCCTGTTACATTTCCTTTATTACAACACACCACAAAAAAGTATAAGCTAGATGCTACAGTATTGCTTCTCATCGTTAGTTATCATGGAAAGAAAAAAGTTAATCCGTATAGCGTGTAAAATTACTTTGCTCGAAAGGAATCATTACTTACATGTACTATTAGTTTTAGTTAGGTACTCATCGGCTACGATTTCATCATTCATGATCATTTCATAGATTTTCCGGAGAGTTTCGTATGACTGACACATGGCTTCAGCTGAGCTGATGGTTTCTGTTGCTATTTTTCTGCTGCTGTGGTAATACTTAGCGATTGCAAGTTGCAGCAGAAGAATTCTTGGAAGAAGTACGCCGATTTATTAGTTTGCGATTGCAGTATAATGCTAAAGCTTTTAGGTACAGGTGGTCGTAATTTTGAGAGTGTGTTGGGGAAAGTAAGATTTATTTCGAATCTGCCGAATTCTCCGTCGATCGAGGATCATCATCGCAAAATGAGTTCAGACATGCAAAAGTTCCACTTGGACAAAAAATATTCAGGCCTGGAGAAAAATGTGTGGTGAGTTAAAAATCAGAAAGAGTAACGCTTATCACAGTAAATTTAAATTAAGTTTACATCTTAATTTACAGGGTGGAGTTTATAGATTTGAATGCAAAGCTAAATCCAATCAACCTGGGCCAAGGATTTCCTGATTTTATGCCGGCTGAAAGCGTTGTTAAAGAACTTGCTAAAACTTGTGATGCTGCTGGAAACCCTTTGCTACATCAGTACACAAGATCGATGGTAATTATATTTTAAACTTATTTTAATTTCTAATAATGATATTCTTTGAATTAATTTCTTTGTATAATGCAGGGACACCCCAGGTTGGTGAAAGCTTTAGCCAAACTTTACTCTAGACTAATAGGCAAGGAAATCAATCCCATGACGGAAGTGCTTATATCTGGTGGCGCCTATGGGTCTCTCTTTTGTGCCATTATGTCTCACGTGGGTCCCGGAGACGAAGTAAGACATTTAAATAGATATAAAGATATAATTCTTTTGTTGGTTTGTTATTTAAAATTCGTAAAAGTCATTTGTGTTAAACTAGGTGATAATAATTGAGCCGTTCTATGATTGCTACGAACCTTTGGTAAGACTTGCGGGTGGAACTCCGCGTTTCATTTCACTCAGACCAACAACGTCGTCTTCCGACCATGACGCCACGGCAAACAGTTGGAAATTGGATTCGAAAGAATTACGCTCCCTTTTCAATTCAAAAACCAAAGCGATTGTTTTGAATACGCCGAATAATCCTTTAGGCAAAGTATTTTCATTGGAGGAGTTAACGGTAAATGATTGTCAATTGTCTCTCTTGGTTATTATGTATTTGATGTTTTGATTTAGATTTACTCATGTTTAATTGACTGAACTGTAAATTACAGGAGATAGCTGATCTTTGCAAGGAGTTTAACGTGATGGCTATTTCTGATGAAGTTTATGAATGGCTAGTGTACGAGGGTAACGATCATGTAAGAATCGCTTCCATTGATGGGATGTGGGAGAGAACAATCACGATTGGCTCTGCAGGAAAAACCTTCAGGTAATATAACTTTAAATAATATTAATACATGTTACTTACTGACATCATAATTCATATTTTGAATTGAATTATTTAAATTCTTTCCAGCTTGACAGGGTGGAAACTTGGTTGGGCATATGGTCCTGCTCACCTCATGCAAAATCTTCAGGTTGCTCAACAAAATTGTGTGTATACATGTCAAACGCCGGGACAAGAAGCTCTAGCCGCTGGTTTGGAGATGGAGATCAAAAAGTTGGGAACAAAAGATTCCTTTTTTTATAAAATGTCAACCGACTTGAAAGACCGACGTGACATGATGACTCGAGCTTGTAGGGATGCAGGAATGATTCCCATAGTTCCTGACGGTGGATACTTCATGCTTGCCAATTGGCGTCCCCTAGGTACGTGATATATTTTTATGATTTGTGGCTACTATTTGTGCACATCCAAATGTAACTATCTCATTAATTATTTTACCCAGAGTCAAAAACGGACCTAAGTACAGAAAGTGATCCAACTGCTGACTATCGGTTTGTCAAATGGCTAGCCAAATCCTGGAAACTGCTGGGTATCCCGCCTTCTGCATTTTATTCAGAAGAACATAAGCCGCTTGGGGAGGACTACATAAGATTTTGTTTTTACAAAAAGACAGAAACTTTACAAAAAGCTGAAGAAATATTAAAACTGTGGAAAAACTCTAGTTAACTACATGAAATATTGTAATTGACCTATAGTGGAATTTCCATATCGAAAAGTGCGCTTTCTAAACTGTCTAGAACTGTAGTGTCATAGATGTCCATAAATTTTCGATTTCGATGCTAAGAAGTTGATATGAGTCAACTAAATTCTTTGTACCTTATGAAACTGCACTGGATTAATTTTAAATGATCAAATAGATCTATAAATAAAAAGACAAATCTTTTTGTCCGACTTTTCTCATCGTTGTCTCAAATCAAACATAAAAGATTCATAATGTAAGTAGCATAGGAACATTGCTAATATTATCCCTTGTTAAATTATAGCCAATTAGATTTGAATGAATGCAAACAAATGGGCAATGATACTTTTTGCGTTTCATTTCCAATCTAAAAGGTTAAAGCTCAGCCATTCGCCATTCTATTAATTATCCATTATTATTGCACATTTTTCATGATGCAAAAATTTTAATCGTCAAATTATTACGTCGTCTTTGCACATCATTCTTTTACTATGTTCTAGTAAATATGATGATTCTAATTTATTCATACATTCATAGACCGAACAGTAATCACGTTTCGTTTTATAACTTTTATTAGGCTGGGATTTTACATTTTACGTGTCGGGTCTGTGGCTGCAAAGCTAAAAAAATGCATCTAGTATGGTTAACTCGTTCATTGCCTTTTTACATTTCGTTCTTTTCCCTTGCCACCAAGCAAGCATCCGCTGAACATAATGGTACTAAACCTATCTATGCATTACATGCATAATATCCAAATGAAATTGAAATTGTTAAAATAATATTATACGTCTTATAGTGCATGTCGTCGCTGTCGGTCTTCGTGTGTAGTTTGGGTGTTTTTTATGCTACTAATATGATAAGGTGTTCGCAAATATACATTCATGCACTGTTAGTGAAAAGTGAACATATATAACAACTACTACCAACAGTTTGGTGCACAAAATATACCACCGATTCTTGCGTTGTTGTTTCTCTGTAGGAGTAGGAGGATGTTCTATTGTAGTAGGAATGTATTCACGGAACTTTTTTACAATGAATGAGATAGATGATGATGCGCGGAAGAGTAGTTCTGTATTGTACCTACATCAAGTCCAAATTCAACCCCTCTTCTTTGAGATTCTTTGTAAAATATAATCTCAAAAACTGATTCATCGTCCTAAGCTGCCATTACTGTTCGTTCACCGCAAAGAATCAAAGTGGACTGTTAACAGCTACGTGAATCAAAACTTTTAAAAGACTTTTTAAAAAATCAGCGTTGAAGGTAAAACTGCTTTGACGCTAAGAATTTTAAAATTTGTTCCCAACTTTAAGTTATAACCATCAAAATAATATTATTTTAGACCATAAAGTGCATTGTGCTTTGATGCACCTGTCTTTCTCTCTGCGTGCGTACACGTACGTGTTTTTGGAATGACAGTGTAGTTTTGTGGTGACGGACCTTATTAATGCGAAAAAGCTTTTTTTAAATTTAGGAAAACAAAACTTTCTTGGTGACTGGAGAAAGGTGTAAAAGGTAAGGTGAACTCTGGGTTATTAAAATTAAATAAGCTGATTTCTCCGCAGGAGAACAAAATAATAAAGTTTAAAACGTTTAAAGTTCTCGTGTCGTGTACGCGTGTCTTAAAAACACCACTTAAAATTTCTTCATAGATTCATCTTTTTGAACGCTTTTAATTTTTAAGCGTTTGTTAGTGTATTCAGTAATAAAAGAAGGTAAGGTATTCATTCAAAAAATTAAGAACAAGTTTAGTTCAAAGTTTGAAAGTTGATTAAATTGTTACATCTTCCCGGCTATAAATATAAACCAGTGAGGGATAAATCTCAGCGCTACAAGATAATATTTAGTGATATTTTGTGTGATTTACAGTTACTACTCACCAAAGTTCAAGCAAATACTTTTAGAAGGAAAGCTTATCAAGTGTTCGACGTTATAAGAAAAGACATTGAACTTTTATTGTTTAGTTGTAGCCAAGTGTCGAAATTAGTTGTACTAATGTCTACAAGCGTGTCGGATCACCAGGTACGTTGAGTTGCACTTTCTAATTTTTCAGTTCAAACAAATTCTAGTATTACCTCATTCACGCTGCCATAGTGCCATGTCCAGTGTGTTTGTAAAACACCTTTGAAACCAGCGGTGGACAAAAAGCAAATGACAACTATTGTTTATTGGCAGTTTTTACTAATCAAAACAATAAAATATGCTATAATTTTTTATAGAGAGGTAAAGGACAAGGGAATTCTGGTAAACCGCCTTCAAGCAAATGTACGTGGTGAATTCAATATTTTTATATGAAAGACAAGAATGCTAAATATTCTATTCATGCTTGAATCTTTGAGTTTGGAAATTTAAGCCTTAATATTTTTGTAGTTTCTAATGCATCAAAAGGTGGTGATTACGAAGAAGTAGAATCATGGAGGAATCAACCTCAGCATCATCAAGTAAGACAAAATTTCAACAAGGTTTGGTGACAAATTGAACATTTCTTTATTTTGTAGAAGTATTCTTATAACTTAACTATGTACGATTTGAGTTTAATAAAACTATGATTTTTTTTTCAGGGATATGGCCAAGCGTCAGACCCATACATGTCGAATTACTATGGCAATTTTCAATATCCAGGACAAGCACAACAATTTGCAGGAGTGAATGAAAATGGACCGTGGTCATCAAATGGAGGTGAGATGGGATTCCTTGGAGGAGGCAACTACCCCTCACAAGGAATGCATGATTCACAAGGAGGGCATTACGCTGAAGGCATGTTTACTGGAGGGAACGGCGGTAACGGGGGGTTCAATAGTTTTACTGGAGGACCTGGAGGTGGGCCAGGTTTTGGGTACGGTGGAAACGGTTACGCAGATTACTCTCAATGGGGAGGACCACAGCCCCGTAAGCATTACGACGAGTACTACGGAGGCAGTAGAGATGGGATGTATGGAGACGAGAGAGGTGTCAAGATGATGGAGCAAGGAATGGGTGGCCTAAGTGTTCGAGATGGCGACAGTGACAAGGAGGAAATGATGAGTGGTGGTGGTGGAGGCTCCAAGAAAACTACTTGGGCCTCTATTGCATCCCAGCCAGCTAAACCTCAAAATCCAATGAAGAAAAAGCCAGGAATGCCCCCTCCACCAATAATTCCCGGCACTTGGGAAGGTAAAAATGGGAGTATCGCAAAGGCACCCATTGCTGCCCCTGTGCAAGCTCCACATCCTCCTCCAGCGTGGGAGCGGCCTAAATTGCCCCCACCACTACCTGGACCACCTCCACAACCCCCTCAACCACCAATGAATTCTGGAAGTGGTGGCCCGAGGGGAAATAATTACCAGCAAGGGATGGGAGGATACATGCCTCCACCTCAGCCTCACAACCATGGCCATAACAACCCTCCTCCTCAGCAACAGTATAATCCACCACCCCCAACACATCATTCTTACCCACAGCATTCACGTCCAGCGCCGCCACCACCGGCCCCAGCTCATCCTAGTAGCCCAGATTCTCCTGCACCTCCTGCTGTATATGCAGAGGACATTGGTAATGGACTGTACTGTATAATTTATTTACGAAACATTGAGGTGAAGTATTAATTGATTACCATGTATATTTTTTTTCTATTCAGAAAAACTGAAAAAGAATGATTACAACCCGCCAACATTTGACTTGTCACCGGAAGGTGCACGATTTTTCGTGATCAAGAGTTACTCGGAAGATGATATTCATCGGTCGATTAAATATGAAATTTGGTGCAGTACTGAGCACGGTAATCGACGGCTGGATCAAGCCTGGAAAGAGCGGGATGGGAAGGGCCCGTTGTATCTTTTCTTTTCGGTGAATGGATCTGGCCATTTCTGCGGCATGGCTCAAATGATAAGCCACGTGGATTACAATTCTTCTTCATCCGTCTGGTCCCAAGACAAATGGAAAGGCCAGTTCAAGGTGAAGTGGATTTACGTGAAGGATGTGCCTAATGCCCAACTCAGAAACATTCGACTTGAAAATAATGAAAATAAGCCCGTGACAAATTCCAGGGACACACAGGTATATGGCGAAATAAAAAACACACAACTTTTTATGTAAACTAAAAAGTGAAATCAAAGTGCGATTTGTTTTGAAAACATCTACAGGAAGTTCCTTTTGAAAAAGGCAAACAAGTTTTGAAAATACTGCATACTTATCCCCACACTACCTCGATTTTTGACGATTTCACTCATTATGAGAAACGTCAAGAGGAAGAAGATCAACGTCGTACAGTTGTTCAAGTTCCACCACCCCCACCGCCTCATCAACATGATAGAAATGATCATGGAGGTTATGGGGGAGGACGTGGGCGGGGTGGTTACCATGGAAATCACCACGATGGTGAGGGAGGGGGTAGGGGAGGACATTATGGAGGAAGGGGCCGGGATCGTGACTTTGGAGGGAGAGGCGGTGGTGAAAATCATCGCGGCGGCGACTTTGGTGGAAGAGGTGGTGGTGAAAACCATCGAGACTTCCGCGATCATAACGAGCGAATGGATAGAAACCACGACCATCATCGTGGTGAACGCGGTATGGATCGTGGCGATCACTTCAACGGCCGAGGTGATGGCGGTGGCCAGAGGGAATTTTACCCTAGGGTAATTAAACGAAACAAATAATTCAATTTCGAGCTTTCAATATATCTAATGAATATACAACTTTGTATTTAAAGGAACGGGATCATCAACGAGGTGGAATGCGTGGGAATGGTAGAGGATCGCACCATTCCATGCGCAATTAAAAACTGGCATGATACAAATTCAACCTTGTTAACATCATATAAGAGTTGAATTCCCAATCCACAAATGATTGATTCTATGACAAAAAAATTCGGACGACGAACAATTTAGTGCAAAAGTGTGGAAAATCCATGTCAAAATGTAAACAGTTAGTCTTCGAAAGTTAGAGACATTCAAACCTCTCCGGCATTTTGATCTTAATCATTGGAACATTAATTATCTGCTCATAATCATCATTGCTAACTTAAAAACCTTAAAAAAGTAACGTTTGATCATCATCATCCATCATAATCCAGAGATAGAAACAAAGTTTTGTAAAACATAAATGCTTTTTGCTAAATTTTATTGTTAACCGAGAATCTTGAGATGAATTTCTTCGCTGCGAGTTAACTGAAAGCTACCGCGCGCGTTGTCTGGTAGTAGTTTTTATTTAGATATATACGTGCTTGTTCTTTTTTAAAGCGACGAAGCCTTTTCTATATTTCATACATAGAGCATTTACTGAACAAGATAGAAAGCAACAAACAAACTTTTAATTACTGTTTCCCGTAAATTATTAATTAATTTAATGGTATAGTACCAATAGGCATACGTAAGAATTAATGTGCTTGAAGATCCAGGAGTAAAGGCATTCAAGAAAAAAACTTCTACAACAAATGTGTAGGTACGTAAGGTCGTTGACCCTGTAATTTTGAGAAAACGATCCATACGGCCAGTGATACCGTAGTGTAGGAGTAAAAGAAACTTGGTCCTGAACAAATATTTTACTGATTTGCCTCACTTTCTCTACCTTGATTCAAGATTCAGAAACTCTGTAGCGTGTCGTCTCTCTTTGCTCTACGACTACAAGGAGAAAATTTCGGTGGAGCATGTAACTGCTCTTATAACAAACTCTCTTTGTACTACTGTCGCGTTGTTGAAGTGAAGGACTGCTGTGCTGAAGGAATTTAATCATCATTATCAACTTTATAGTGTAACTTCCCCGGTTTTCGTTGAACAATTTTATGGTACGGACACCATATTTCAATGTGCAGTGAATGGAATATCTTGCTTCTGATGATGACTAGTTTATGTGTTTTTAACGTTTTGAAAAAATAGTGAGTAAAGATGAACTTGAAGAAAGTGCTCCCCAACAAAATGACATTGAAGTAAATAAACATAACATTTTGTTTGATATGGTGCATGTCGCGTTGCGTGGTTCAAAAAATATAGTGTGTTATGATTACATCTGCAGAAAAAGGAACGCTTTATACTATATTATTTAAAAAAAAAAAAAGATGCAACTTTTGCAACTGAAATGAACAAAAAAACTCTCTAAACTGTACGTTGTCGATCGTGATGTGATAAAGGTTTCTTGCGATTTTCAATTTGCGCTCATATGATATAATCACTCTGCTACTCAATTGTTAAAGACACTCAGACATGTTGCACTTTTGATCAGGTTACAAATTTCAAGTGGGTACTGTGCTCTTAAAAGTATTTAAGTGTTCAAGAATGTAACGTAAAATGTGTATGAACTATCTGCGTAAACGTATGCAAAATATTGGCGGTGAACTTCATGAATTGCACAGTACCAATCTCTCTTTGAGGACTGCCTAATTATTAATATAATCATCATCATCATGATCATCATATTTATATCACTCCGGGCTACAGTGTCATGTCTGAAGGATTTTTCCACTTTAAATTCTACTACATGCATACATACATTGAAGTAACGGTATATAGTTGTTAATTTTAGATTTACACGAAAGAGACTACTCCACAAAGTTTAGTTTTTTTGTGTGACTTGTTTCTCGCTAGGAACGTACAAACAAAACTTTTTAATTGCTTATATTTTCAAAACGTAAAAGTCTGATGGATTTAATTGTTGTTTTTTTAAAGGAGTTAGTAGGTTTGCGTCCTGTCATTTCTACAAGAATCGACCTTATTACTACGCGTTCGATAAAGTGAACCATTTTTTCATTCCATATAAGATGAACCAAATGAACCATGCTCGATGCGGCTTCATACCTAGTTTACAATCGTGAAGGTGAAATCGTTCCTTTCGTGCAATAGTGTCCTCACTTAAATTACTTACTACCGAAAACAAACAAAGACTTTCTTCGTAACATCTTTTCCTTTCATCTTAAGATCATCGAACAAGCAACGGCTTAGAAGTAATCACTTACAGACTGAAAAGTATTGGATGGGTACTTAAAACAATTCTTTTGATAGTATGGCAGCTCGCCTTCGCCATCTAATAAAAAAGGTCTAGATATTCATCATATAAAGTTGGACATTGATCTACACAGCAACCAAGAAAACCGTTCAACAGCACCACAAGAAAGTCGGAAGACCCTTAAACAATTTGGGGTTTTTGGGTTCATATCCGAACCGAACCATACAGACTGATGGAGCAGAGGAGCAAAACGTTATGCCTCAATCAATTCTATAAGATCCGGCAATGTTTGAGATACGCAATCTTTTGCATAAAAACAATTTTTTAAAACGAAATTGCATCTTCTGAGAAAACAAACATAAAAACGCCTTCAGTTGGAGACGGATATAATTGTTTTTATACAAAATATAGATTCATACATACCTAATACCTCTAATGACTATTTACTATTATTTATATATATGATGCGTCTGTTAAATACGCAATCCTGAAGATTAGTGATGCAGTACGTTATTAAATGGTCCTTGTTCAGTTGTTCATCATTTTGTGTAGATATAATTATTATAATTACTCCTACAGAATTACAGAGCAATGTGCAAAAAACGGCTTCGGACACGTTTAGAGAAAGAAAGAACACGATGAATATCTGTGTTAATGTTTGGGATCAGTGCCGCACTCGCCTCCTAGATCAGAAAAGTCTTAATATAGTTTAATCACGTACTAAAATGCATAATATCAACGTTACCTCATTCTACGTAAAGCTAGTTACTATGGAAATATCAAGGCTTGAGAAAACCCCATCTTTTCTCCTCTAAAATAACAGCGTCCAACTAGATCAAGATCAACATGAGCAGAAGTGGTGATGCAGAATTCACTAGTATCTCATCTACGTGGCTAAAGGAGTTCAATATGGTGGGGTTATGTTAAAATGAGCATAAGTAGCAAGTACGAGTTTATGAATGAATCAGTGAAAATTAAGGCGGCGATATAGCCAGGCTTGGGTGCGACGCGACATGCGAGTATACAGAGTTGGCATTGAGGTTATTGTGAAAGCTACATTAAGCAATCTGTAGTTCATTATATTAATGGAGTAGCCTGTTCAGCTCACAGATGAAATTTGACAAAAAATACATATATTTAGCGGAAGCTGTTTCTTTAGAATTTGATTCCATTTTGTACTTTTTTCTTACCGTACCCTGTTGGTTCCACGAATATTATTTAGTAAATCTGAATTTAATGAATAATTAAAGGATGTTTCGCAATTATAACGATAACATAGTTACTTTGAATGAATTTGGTCAATTAGAAAAACAATTCCTGGTTATAAAATTATTTTACTGATTAGTACACTTTGGTACTACATTTTGAATTATTAGGTTGAGTAAGACTAACTGATTACGAGGTGCGACCGATTACGAAAATTTTTAGGTGAGCAACATTTTTTAGAAAAAAAAACATTCGGTGAGATCTTTACTATATATGGAGTATGAACAAGTCCCAAATTATGACAAAAAATCATAATATTCTAAATGTTAGATTTTAGGATAATTTTTTATTCACACTAGAAGAATACACATAAATTTAGAGCATAATTCTACCTTTTGGTTTAAAAATCCATTTATGAACATCACTGTCTTAAGGACTTTGATATGCATGAATCGTTCATTTTATTTAGTAGAATGTTTGATTTTATCTTGTAATACTAAGTAGTTGGTACGTACCTAGAATACAAATAATTGTAATTATTTAAAGGAGAATTTGTAGAGACGTTCATCCCCATACAACTGAATTATTAATAAAAAAAATATAACGGTGGAAGTACAGGTTTATTTGGCATTTTTATAATAATATCATGATGACGTCATCCATTTGTTCTGAAGTGCTCCGAAGCCATAACACCATGACTTTATTACATTGTTCATTATTTGCATTTTTTCACATTATAATGTCTCACGAAAACACAAGTAGTAAAAGGTCAGTCTCTTGTCAGTCATGTCTCTATTTCATCCAATTTACTGTTTCATAACAATACCATATAAAAGAGTATGTATGTTTCCGAAAAAATAGTTGTTTGTTCAGATGGATAGATGACTGTCACTTGGCTTTTCTCCTGGCAACCACATCTAAGAGCCAACACTTCGTATGTTACAACATCGTTTGTCTTACCACAATTCAAGATATAGCCTTAGATTGAGTTTTTGGAGCAAACTTTCTCCGACAGATTTTTTCAGTACAAAAAGTATTTGAGTATCTAATGTTCATTAGGGCCCCCAAGAAGGGTAAGGAGGAAAAGGAACAAAATCAATCAATCTGGGGTAATAATCAATCGGAAGATAAATTTGTAAATATGCAGGTGAACCCTTCGCGTAAAGAAGCGTATTACGAACAACTTAAAAGTATTTTTGAAAAAATGACCATAAAACAATGATTTTACTCATCAAAATCATGTATGCTTAAGGTGCTGCTGGTGGAGGTGAACGGGTAAAAATGCAAACAAAATAAAAAAAGATGCACAAATGAATTTTTTATTTTTTTTTATTTGGCCTGAGCCCTGTTTATTATTAACCTAAAAACAATTAGATTACAACAAACATTTTTAGGAATAATTAAATGTATATTTGATTTAATATAGATAGGTATTTATGCCTGTGCCACCTAAATTATGCTCTCGTGTTCCTCCTACCATACAAATGCAAAAAAACAGTAACTGTTTGTACCGTGAATAACAAAAGCTTTTTAGCCATACAAATACAAAATCCCACCGACTTCATTGGTAATTTCAAAACCCGGGAGCAAATATTTACAAAATTAGTTAAAATGTCGGATTAAAGTGTGCAGATAATCATAAAACATTTAATTAAGAAGGGTTCAATCAGCGGGAAAATATATTTAACTTCCTATATAACAATGGATTCCACCTAAACAATTTAACAAAGAAACAGCCAATCTCAAAGATTAGATATTATAACAAAACTAAAATTAGAAATTACAAACTAAATTATAAGCTTGCAAGCCAATTCCTTCTTCTCACTGCACAGGGAAGTCAACGATAAATATAATATTCTACAAATAGTCAACCTAAATAAAATTGGAAAATCTAAAATATAATGCACAAATGCTCCGGTTGTTTAATTCGATCTCCCCAGAACTTTTATCTTCCACTTTGCGAACAGTTTGCCATATGACTTGGCCAATGGTCCTCCTAAACAGCAAAAAAAATTAATTTTGAATTGCAAAAAAAAAAACTTAAAAATATATGGAACCATGCTTTACCTGACAGTTGTAACCGCAATAAGACGTGTTCCAGCAACAATAAAAGAGCGCTTCCCTCCCGCAATTTGCACACCATTGCTTTTTTTTGGTCTCTTCAACAGCCTTCTGTTTCTCCAGTTCCATTTGCCTTTTCAATTCAGATAATGCCCTCTTTTTATCATTTTCCATGGTCATTCTCAGCTCTCTCATTGCAATGTCTGTAATTAGAATCATGAAGGCGGTTTATAATTTAATTTAATTTTTTTCGAAGCCATTACTCAATAACAAAGGATACATATTTTTTCGGAATTACTTTGTTGTATGTACTTACCATTATTATGCTTCACATCGGTGACTTCCTGTTTCATTTTATTTTGAAGTCGTTCAAGTTCCAACTGCAATCGTGAATTCTCGGCTTTGCCTGGTTGGTTGCTATTGCAAAACTCCACAATTTCAAGAGCTATCTGTTCCACGGTGGTCTTGACAAGGTCGCCCATGTTCTTGGTCAAGTTTTGCAAATTCATGTTTACAGAGGGCGGGATACTAACCATGAGTTGTCTCCTTTGCTGAGCAGTAGCCGCAGAGATGGCAGTCTGCAAAGGCTTCACGCTCTTACTAATGGTAGCACTTCCACCTTGCTGTTGCTGAACAGTTAAACTACCAACATTGGACGCTGCTACAGCACTTTTGAGCGCTACAGTAAGTTGCTGCGATGTACTCTGCGACCCATCATTTTCAAACGCAGTGATTGCCACATTCCCACCCAACGAGGTGAGTGGGGTGACGGTAATGGTTCCACCTGGAAGTGTAATCGGACCTTGAACCGGATTTAAGGTAGAAGAATCAACCACCAACGCTGACTCTTTAGTTGATTTCTGTATAGGAAGGCCTTGCTGCTGGTTGCGAACTGCCAACAAAGACATTGGTCTGTTCGGAGTCCCCCCAGTAACTCGGACAGTCTGACCTGTTCGTGGATTCAAAATGTGTTGTGGCCTCGCGTTTCTAACCATTTGTCGTAGTTGTTGTCCAGTAAACATTTTCTGTTGTGGTTGTCCATTCACCAAATTTGCGTTCACGGGACCTCGTGGTCTGAGATTACCCCCCGCACCGCTTCCCACAGTTATACCTTGAGGACCTATTCGATGTCCTGCAGGTACGATTCGTCTTCCCTTCCCATTAAGACCTACATATTGACCTGCTTGGTTCTTTTCCTCCACCTCTGCTCCACCACTTCCACCGCCAGCTCCATCCACCGCAGATATAGAAATATCTTTAGACAAATTGAAACGGTAACCTGGTCTAATGGTCGTGTTGTTAGAAAGCTGCTCCATTAGATTATTGGTTGTATTCGATGATTTTCCCATCAGCTCCATTCCGCTCTCTTCTGATTCGTCATGGTCTACAGTCTCGCCCTTGATTGCAACAAATGTTTGATTCGGCACTGCAGTCTCCTTAGTCTTTTTAGAGAGTCCCATGGCCTCGAGAACAGCCTCAGGTGGTTGCTCATCACTTCCTTGGTCCCCATTGCTGTCAGCCTCAACCATCGAGTCTGCTGGTGCTCCAGTTTTCACCGCTCCTCGAGTAAGGCGTTTTTCTAGTGTGGATGTAAGTGGTTGCGCGGTAGCCTCAGAAGACGCCGCATTGCTGTCCCCAGATCTACTCATTCCCCTGGTTCTACGCCGTACTGCTCCTCCCAATGCATTTGCCAATATCTCTGAGCCTTTCGGTACAGTTGGAGTTTCGTCCTCAGTCTCAGACTTTTCTTCAGGTACATTTACACTTTCGATCGGGGTGCTGGAAGCTTCCTCTTCCTTATCCTCTTTGCTCTCTTGCCCTGTGCTAGACTTCTCCTCTTCATTGTTGGACTGCTCAGACTCTGAAGTATGTGAAGTGGTCGTTGCTGGAGTCTGGCTTGGTGTCGCGTTTGCTGCAGCCACTGAAGATTTCCTCAGTCTCAGTACTCTTCCTTCCTGTTGAGAGCCACTGCTTGGGGTAGCAGTGGTCGTGCTAGTGGAGTTGGTATTTTCAGTGCAAGCCGCTGATATGTTTACAATCGTAGGATTCGTTTTCAAAGAAGAAATTCGAATTGCGATAGGAGACTTTTTGGTTGGCTGTACCACTACTTTTGTGTTGCTGCTGTTATTGTTATTGTTGTTACTGCTCACAGCACCTCCTCCACCACTTCCAGTGGTTTTGCTAGTAGTGTGGCTTGATTGTGCCTGTTCTTGTGGTCGGTACTCAGGTAACATTCTTCTTATCTGTTCAGTGGACAGTTGGGGGCCGATTGGGGTCTTTACTGTAGCAAAAATTACTTCACCGTGTGTCTCTTTCAATTTCTCGACATGAGCAGTTAGTTCTTCAATAGCTCCAAGTAAGTGTCCGTTCTTTTTGGGAGGGGATACAGGCATTTCTTCAGAGTATAGAAAGCAGTCTTTCATCGACACCCAGGCTCTATCATGCTGTCCAAAGAACCGAACGTCAACATCATTATCCTTGATTTTCATTGCCTTCGCTGGCCAAAACGGAAAACCTTTTAGCTTGGCCCAAACCAAAAGATGTGGCCGTCTCTGTGAAAATAAAGATGTAACAAAAACCAACCATCAACGTGTTATTCCACATTAACAATAAAATTTTAAGGAGAATTTATTGACTTACGCAGGCTTCGACAAACCATGTGTCTGGTTTCTCGTGAGCGTTGGTATAACATTCTGGACATGTTTCGATCTCTGTGAGCTCCAGTTTGCAAACCTTGAGCAACCTCTTAGCAGCTAGCGTGTACTGTGATGAAGCTGAGTTGAAAACTATGGAATTGTGCACCAACCACTGGGCATCAGCCAGGAAACCTTCTGTTGACCCGTACAAGCGCCTTTTGATGTTTTTCTCTAACGTCTCAATGTCCATGGGATAGACAATGTAGTCAAAGTAGTCTTCAGCATCATTCGGATCCACGGGGTGAATAAAAGGGTCAGACTGAAGTTACATGGAGTAAAACCACTTAGACATTGTGACAAGCTATTAAAATGTAAGATGTTTTTTTGTTTGAGTCAAGTGGGTTTGGAAAACTTACTCCAGGTGTTTGACGCATCCGTAGGCAAATGTTCTTCAGAAGGGCCATTAACTGATCCAAAGTAAGTTGCTTCATAGCATCCGACCGAAATTCTATCGTTTCTGCATTCATTACAACCACACACTCAGGACAAGGGCAGGTTGAGTCTCCCTCCGCAACTTTGGCGTTTGGATAGTCCAAGCTCATGCATTTAGAGTGGTATGACCGAGGGCACAGTTTACAATGCACTTGTACTCCTTCTTTATGACAGACCCAACAATATTTGTCATGTTTGCTACTACTTTCACGGGTGTTTGTGCTGCCACTTCGACCAACTTTTCGCTTAGGTCCCTCGTCTACTGAAGAATGTGATATTGTTCGCTTTCTCGTCATTATTCCGCATTCGGCTGCCGCATTCCCTTCAGTTTGACCTGAACCTTGTTCGTCGTCAACATCCATTTCTTCGTCCTCTGCCTCCGCTGCCCCCGGGACCCCTTCAGAATCAAAATTATGCTCACTGTCATCATCTTCTGCCTCCAATTCTTCATCTTTCACATCAACCTCGGCCTCTTCGTTATGCTCTGCTTCCGTCTCCTCCTAAATTAACACCCACAAATGATTATTATAAATACATTGCTTAAGTTCAGAAATAAAGCTTTTATGCAAAATTTGGAACAACACCACGTACTATATGTATAGCTTTTTCGTCCTCTTCCTCTTTTACTTCACTTTCGGCATTGGCCAAAACAGGCATCCTGTCTTCTTCATTTCCATCATCTTCACCGTTAACATCAGTATCTTCATTTCCCTCCAAATGTTCTAACTCTCCATCTTCAACTGGAGTGCAGTTTTGAGGCTCCTCTTCAGCAGTTTCCTGAACGTCTTCCGAAATAATGTCTTCAGGTTCAGATGGTGGATTATCTAAAACCACGTTTTCTGCGTTTTCCGCCTCCTCACTATTCCCTCCAGGAGTTGGAGGCTTTGAAAGTTCATCTGCATCCATGATGCTTTGCGTGCGTAGCCTTTTCAAATAAACAACAACAAACAAAATCGTCTCTACAATTAAACCACCAAGTTCAATTAGACCACCGTTTCAATTCTACGCAGCAGTTTCAAAATAATTTTCTATAACCAATAATGGCACAAAAAAAATTTAACGAAAATAAAATTTTTGGATGTGATAGTTTCGTAGGTTTTATCCATATCCCTATTTGAAATACTCTCTACTTACACGTCACGTTACTCCTTTATCAAGGGCAAACAGATGACACCGGTTTAAAACTAGAAAATTCTCCAGCCACTTCTCAAATCTTCTAGGCTTCTAGGATACACAGGCAAAGATTGAAGTCTTCTTGTGCCCGTCGTTAATTGTAAAGTCTTCCACTATAATCTTATCTGTAATCTAAAGAACCAACTAAAAACAGGACAAGCTCAAGGAAAACTGACATCACAAATGATAAATCCCAAGGATATCCATAACGGAGTCGCATATATGCTCTCCTAATTGACCAAAGTCTTTCGTTTCCTCTGCTGAAGTACAACGACTTGATTGCTTTTCATTAGACAAATGGGCCCACTATTTCTTTAATTAGTGAGGTGGGTAACAACAACCTTAACTGGTATTTAATGCACTCAGTATTTGATGGTATACCACGTTACACTTTTACGCTGCTCTGTTTCATTACAAAATACCGTTTGATTCATCCGCTGATTCGATTCCCTTCACCTCATTTTAATTTGCACGGAAATAAATGTAGTACTGCAATGGCTATATATGCTACTTCTTTTAATAAAATGGTATTTTAGTTAGGTACTTTAGCGTAGTAATTTTAATAATCATTCATGTCAGAGAATCATAATATCGCAGACATACTTTGCCATGTAATGCAAAGTAAAACAGTCCTTACGGCATCTATGCTTCTCTGGTCTGAGATATTACAGGGAGCATTAAATGTGAGTGTGCTTAGGCTTGCTTGTTCAAGGCATTTTTGTTAACGTTGAGTTCAGTTGCGTTGTTGTTTTCCTCGAATACATTACAAGGACTACTAATATCAATGTGAATTAAGTTATGTGTACCTTGCGTCAAATACTGGAATCTGCTTAGCCGCGACTTTGTTCAACTTATATTTAGCTATTTACTATTAAAGCGCAACAATTTTAGCAAAGTTCACAAAGCCTTTTCGGCTATACTTTTTTATGGTATGTCTGGGACACGATAATGATGATATCGTAGTATTATAGTGAGGTGTTTGTGTGAGGTTGTTATGCTGTATCGTCGAAAAACTGTAAATACCTTACTCATCTCATATCACAACCCTTTCTTTGGAATTTCTCAAACTGTATTTTACATGCACTAAAAAGCATTAAATACTAGCAGGGATCGGATTGTTCTCCCTACCCAACCAACCCAACACCCCAGTTCTAATTTCATTGGAGGATATGACCAAGAGGATTCTTTATGTCCATCGTATAAAATGATAAAAAATGCGGCAACCAGATATCTCAAGTAGCCAACATCTTTGTTTATAAAGGGAATGCATGAAATCAAAGTAACAAAAATTTTCAATAAGTGCAATGTGCATAACATTTAATTTTTTAACCGTCATACACATTGAGTTGAAGAAAAAGGTCATTCGAAAGTGTTTAACAAACATGGTACTATAGCGGGTTAACACTTTTCAAAATTAAAAACGTAATTGTGAGTGAACTACTACAAACTACAGTGATCAGTGTTCAATTTAGTAATTATTTAACCTTCTGGTGTTCAACGAATTCTAAACCCCTTAAGTGTGCCTTGTCCTCTTGCTCCCACAAGTAAACAATGTCGTCAAACGATGATTCAGTAGAAATAGTTTCAGTGATTAGTCACTTGTTAGGATTTCGAAGTGGAACAAGAGGTGAACTACTAGATAATGAAAGCGCTACTGCAAGACAACGGCAAAATATTTCGAATATGGAAAGTGTAACTCTACCGAACAATCTAGGTAAGCGTTGTTTCTACGTGCAGTGAATAGCACAATCGATTCTCAAATGGCGTATTAAATTATAATAATTAAAATTGTGACCTTATGTACCAGGTGCAGCCGGAGGATGGGAGGCCGGGACGTTGCTAAATACTGTGTCACAGCTGGGTCTGCTGAAAAATACGGCAGAGTTGTTGCAACTGAAGCGAAAGTTTGAGAAAAGAAAGTTGGAAAATGAAAAGTCTAAGTCTGATCATCAATCTGGCGTCCGGTCAATTCAGAAGCCTACTGAAAAAGAAAATGCACTACCATCTTCGAAACCAAATCAAGGAATATCTTCATATATTGCACCCAGGAGCACTGAAACTGGCCCAAGTTCCTTCAAAAGTTATTGTGGCCAACCTGAAACTGAGAAAAAACCAAGATTTGATGGGCTTAGAAGCCAATTTGATGTGGCGGGTTCTGTCAAGTCAATTTTCAACACTGTAAGAGCCTCACCGAAATCTGTAGTGAAGGAGGTTGAAGTAATTGACAGCGATACAGACACGAGAAATACTCAGCGTGGAAATGCAGCCGACTTTAACGTTACAGGAACAAATCATTTCAAGTCTGCTTATGACCAATTGGTACGAATAAGCAATCCTTTAATTTATTACACTATTTGCATTTAACCAAGGACTATATTATAAGATAACTGTGATCTATTTATCAGAAAATCAATGATAAAGCAAAAGGGATTGAGCGTAACATCCCAAGGTCTGACGCTGCTAACGCCCGGGTATCAGGTTTGCGAAGGCCTCCTCATAATCCTCCACCTCCAGCAACACCTGCGAAGGAAGAAAAAGAACCTAAATATTCCGATAATCCAGAGTACGAGGGATTTTTTTTGCCAGTGTCAATTTCTATTTATTAACTGAGTTTATATGCTCTGCTAATCTTTCATTTAGGGTTGAGGAATTAATGTCTCAGGAAGGCATGAATAACATAGACCCGAAAATGGTTGAAGCTATACTTCACGAAGTGGTCCAATCCACCTCAACCACTTGGGACGATATAGCGGGTTTACAAGGAGTTAAGGACATAATCAAGGTACAAACTTAAGCAAATTAAAAGTCCAATACGGATTAATTTCAATCAATGCCATTTCTTCTCGTAGGAGGTAATTATCTGGCCCATGAAACGCCCAGATATATTCACCGGTCTTCGTGCATCTCCCCGAGGAATTCTCTTCTTTGGGTACATAAATATATTTTTTCTAACACAAAGAAGATGTCCCTAGATTTATTTTTTGTTGTTAATTTTAAATTGATAGTCCACCAGGCACAGGGAAAACCATGTTTGGCCGAGTGATCGCGACACAATTCAAGTCCACTTTTTTCAATATCAGTGCATCCTCCCTTACATCTAAATGGATTGGTGACGGAGAGAAAATGGTTCGAGCACTATTCGCAGTGGCTAGATTGAAGCAACCTTCAGTTATTTTCATCGATGAAATCGACTCGGTCCTGTCCCAGCGAAGTGATACTGAACATGAAAGCTCTAGGCGATTAAAAACCGAGTTTCTCATTCAGTTTGATGGCTGCGCGACAAAAAGTGATGAACGAATTTTAGTTATTGGTGTCACAAACAGACCCCAGGAACTTGACGAAGCCGCTCGACGACGGTTTGTCAAGCGTATCTACATTCCCTTACCTGATCCCGAGGGGAGAAAACAGCTTGTTCGAAACTTGCTTAAGAAATATTCAGCAGACCTTTCCGATGATGATTACAAGGCGATTGCGGAAATGACCAATGGATATTCTGGGGCAGACATGACTTCTTTGTGCCGTGATGCTTCCTACGGGCCCATTCGAGAAATCGGAGATAGACTTGATAGCATAGATCCCAGTGAAGTACGTTCAAATGAATAAAACATTTGATGATATTTTAAGTTTCATGATCTATATAATTACAATCTTCCGATTCCAGGTCCGCCCAATGCAGATGAAAGACTTTATTAGTGCACAGCGCCAAGTAAAATCAAGCGTAGCCGAGTCTGACGTTGCGTTGTACGAAGAATGGGATTCTAAATTTGGATGTCATATTTAAATTTAAAAAAAACTCCTCATTATCACAAACAATGCCAATCATTATTAAGCTTCGGAAGTAACTAAAGTATATTTAAATATTACTTCGGATAATTTAATCACAAAACAAAAAAATATGCAAGGCAATAAATATGTAATTTGGAACTTATGAAGTTCACTACACAAATTAGGTAAGCGTAATGAAAATAAAAAATGGTTCTAAAGGTTAGTCAACACGTAAGAAAATAAATACAAAACAAATTGTTTCGTCTTCCTCTATTTTGAAAAATATATTATGTTACATAATTAGATTCTTTACTTACGCATATATAGTTTAGCAATACTTAATAGCAACATTATCAGCTTTAGCTTAGACTCAACAACAAGATAAAAAAATTGGCATCGAATGGCGTACAAAGTATAGTCAAAAAATATAGAAATAATAAATGTATACTTAAGCAGGACATTTTTTGGCATACTTTTTTGTAAAAATGGGAAAATACATAAGCGATTTAGCATTTAGAACCTTTACATACATATTGTTTAATTCGTAAAAATTACCCGAAAATTAAAGTAAGGTAATTAATAATTTGCAATTTTATTTCCATCATAAGATCAGCACCAGGATCTTACAACTTTACTCGCTGATCAAGAGAAAATCATTTAGGTTCTGATATAATTTAACTTTATTAATGAATTTAATACGTTTGTAAATAGCTCAAGTTGATGCCTCACAACACACAAGTGGTAAACACGTAAAACTTAATACATTTCATAATAATGAAATACATTCGAAAACTAAAAATGCTCTGAAATTAATACTGAAGATCTCATACTTCTTCGTTTACCTATACTTCTGATCGTAAACTAATTGTAAGCTTCGTTATCGATTCGTAGTTCTCCAATAATAATGGTGAATGGATATAAATAAAAGAAGAAAGTACTTACGTTCCAGCTAAAGTAATTCACTAAATACAAAATCTTGAAAAGTACACATCATTCCGGCCTTTGAAATTTAACAGTACGCAGGGTAAGTAAAAATATTTAACACATTCAAATTGACGTTTCTCTAAAAACTCTTGAATAAAAAAAAATTTATTTGCTTGTATTCAAAGTTTTGGGGTATATTGATTAATATCGTAAGTTTCCTACTTTTCGAGGACTTTAAAATCGTTTCAAATGGTGGTTGTAGCTGATTATTGGAGGGAAGGAAGATGGGGTATAAAATAAAAGTATATAAAGTCTGAATAGGTTTGTTTGGATAGAATTAAAGTGTATCCTGGTTATCAAATTCACTCTATTCTTCATTCCTCACCTAATTCTTCTCAGTGTTAAATGTACAAACTTATTTTACTGAATAACAACCACGAGCTAATATACTTTATTTATGTATAATAATTTATTATAATAGTTTCTAGAATTTCGAATGTCTTTCGATATCTAAATTAAGAGTAAATGCAAAAATCCGTAGAGCTTAAATATGCTTACTCATTATACATTTTTATGAGTCTTTCGAGACGCCAGCTCTCTGGCTGATAATAACAGTTTTTCACAAATAGTATTCTATTCTTAAAGTACGTAAAGCTTTTTAGTATTTAAACTTTTTTCCCTACTTTAGTGCATTGGTTTAATAACATGTTTTTTTAGATGTACTCAATACTGTTGTCGTTCATCAAGCGATTTGGTACATCAGCAACAGCACCATCTTGAAGATTCCCCTCGGTATTCTTGTTACTAGTGTTTTTGGTGAACGTTTTGTAATTTCCACTTTGTTGTTGATCCCCATTATTACTTAACGAAGGTATTGTTAAAATTGGTTCATTGTTATTGACGCGTATGTCCTCTACTTTAATTACGTTCGAGACCATGGCAGATGCTGTGGATGCCGTTGCGGAGCCTTTACGCTTTTTAGTCTTATCGATCTGTGCGTAAAGTTGGTGAACATCATTGACTGGAGGATGTGTAACATTCCCTTCCGTCTGCCGGGTTTTATCCTTTAGCTCAGTAGATTGGTTATGGCTGGTGGAGTTGACAGTTTTTTGTTTGTGTTTTACTCTGGAGTAGCCAATATCTTCGTAGTAGTTACTTCCTTTCCCATCTTCCGACTCCAAATCGTCCTCCATTTCCTTAAGTCTTTCGTACGGTGGGTACTTGACGCACTCATACATTTCGTCGGGTTTGTCGTCATCATCATCTTCGTCATTAACGTCCGGTGCAAAGCGCCGGCCAGTGTTTAATGTATTTGACTCAGTGGGTGGAGGAATCGAAAGCGAGCTGGCACCTTTCTTTTTGATCTTCTCGTAACCATGCTTCTTCTTCCCGTCACAACCTGGCTTCTTCACTTTTTCATAGAACTGGTCTACCTCGTCTTCATCATCCTCTTCATCATCGGAATTCCTATCTTTTCTATCAATCTCCTGATATAAATCACTTCCGTCGCGACCAATCTCTTGATAGTGATCGGAAAGCTCCTTACCGCAGCATATTTCTTGGTAGGTATTGTTCAGATTCTTGGGCTCAATCTCATGATAATTTCCAGAGTCTAATTCTCTTTGTACATTCGTTGAAGTTGAAGGAGTGGTTGGTGTATGGCGCTGACTCTTACCGCTGCTACGTTTGTCCGGGATAATATTGTAGTTATCTTCATCTACAAGTTCTTCAGGTTTAGTCAAAGAGGGGTCACCACAAGTGTCGCTTACGGTAGGTAAAGCGGCTGCATACAATCCAGAACCAACGCTCGCACGATGGCCATCCAAGTTTGTCATACTACCTGAGGGAAGGAACACGTTTTCTCTAACCACTTCAAATTCAGAATAACTAATATCTGCCTTTGACCAACGACGAGTGTCTACAGTATCAGCATCCATAGTGTTGGTGTTGTCCATTAAACTCGCAGCACGTTTGCTACGATGATGAGGGGGATGATGGGAAGTTGTGCTGGAGACTTCTCTTAACATGGCTGTGTCAGAAATTGTGCTAGTCACCAATTCCCCTCTCAAGATCTGCTGACTAGATCCCGTGGATGTGTTAGATAAAGTATTTGTTAGAGGGGCCTTTGGCTGCTGCTGCTTTTTCGATTTTTTCGAGACCTGTGCGTATACGGGAAGAGTGGAGGTAGGTGGAGCGGGTGCTGGAAGAGAATGTATCTGAGAATGAGGAGAAAGCGGTGGTGGTATAGCGGAAGACGTTATCGGGCCTGGCGAAATATCTGGCGGTGGTACGTTAGGAACTGGAGGAACAGGGGGTAAAGGGGAGTTTGCTTCTCTACGCTCGGGTATAGGAGAGGAGACATTTGGTCCACCCATCCATGAGGGTCTAGTTGACTGACTTGCATTATTGTCACGTTGACGATCACCAATTCTCATGTAGTTCACGTCATTGGGGTCGTCTATGGCCGCATACATTTCTTCAGAATCATCCGAAACTGTAGCATAGTGCGAGTCGAAACTTCGTCCTGTTACTGTTACCTCATTTCGAATGTTGGACAAAGGTTCCCGAACACTTATGCTAGTGTATCCTCGGGAATCCTGCGAGTCTCCAGAGAAATGAGACGACATATCCTGCAAAACCAAAAGTTAAAAATGTTTGCTTCTATAATTGATCCTTAAATTTTTTCCTCGTAAATATGCAGCTGAATCATTACGTTCGTATTCATCTGTCCTTGACTTGGACCTGGTCTGCGCCATTCCCGCCCAACCCTCCTTGGAGGAATTGGGCCGTCAACTTCTGCTGAGCTCCGACCACTCCCTTCACCACCCTGAGGCGCACTAGACGTTGGCATATGGCGTGTAGCCGAGGAACTACTGCTGCTAGGCGACTGTACATTACCCGGAGCGGCACCCTGTCGAGAATCTCGCAAAAACTGAGGTAGATCATAATTATCTGTGTCCGTCTCCTCATCATTATTATTCACCGAACTAGGGTTTCCTCGGACACGAGCGTATGGATGTTCTACGGCACTCTTTTTTAATTTAGCATAGGGATGATGTGCGCTCGATACAGCATAAGTTTCCGAGTCTGATGAAGGTGTCGCTTCATTTCCCCTACCTTTACTGGGTACGGAGTTAGCAACTGGTGGATCTCCGGCTGCACCGTTTGCTAAGCCTAGTGGAATTCCAAAAAAACAATCATCTAAAGTAGAGTATGATTAAGGTACATGACTGAAATCTTATGTTATCTGAAATGAACATACCAACTGTTGCGTAAAGCTCTGATGTTCCATCGTTGCTTAAAACTGAGCTACTCCTTCTCGGAGGTCTTGATGCTCCGTGTGGAGTAGGAGGTAAATCCGGGAGCTGGCGATGTTGTGCGGCAGCTCTAATAATTCAAGATGGAAATTGAAATGTGTTTTTGTTTTTTAGAAAAAAATATCATGAAATTGTCTAAATCGATTTAGCCATAAGTGAAAGACATGAAATGAAAGTTAGTTCCAGAGACAATACCCACATTTATACAAAAAGTGGTAAAGTAGGTTACTATAGGTCATTGCAAAATTAATGAGCGTTAAAAATAAACAGAAAGCGAACAAAACAAAAATATTATTCAACCTTTTCAAAGTTCCACTCAACTCGCATGGGTCATTAGAAGCAGAAACTAATTTTAATTGATTGCTTCCTGATCCCGAGAAGCGTTTTTGAGCTCCGTCTTCATAAAAGGATGAGGGTGTTTCATCTACATGAACTGCTTGACTTGTGGAGGGTACCGCTCCCACTGGAGGTAATTTCCCAAGCCCTGCCTCCTTCAAGTTATCTTCCCGCACATTTTCACGATCGTGCTTAGGGTGTTGCTCAATTACACTTAAGGTGACCCCATCAGTTTCAGAATGGAGAAGAGATCCTACAGATTGGCTCGTATTAGGCCTGCTAGGTATTCCAGTGGTTACAATGCTGCCATTGTTAGGAGGAAGGAGAGTCGCCGAAAAATTGGAATCTGCAGTCGCTAACATTGTCATCCGACCCTCTACACCATACATTTCATCTCTACATTTGCAGGAGGAACGAACACAGCGTTTAGACAGTGTTACAAAAAGCAACAAAAAAAGTTTCACAGAACATTCATCGAACCAAACATTTGAAAACGAGATAGTTAAACTAAACCATTAAGTAAACATTTTTGCATGGGACTTGGGCATTACAAAAATGACGTATATTTTAACTGCACTGCAGAGACGTGATTCGAAATTCGAATATCTTCAACATCAGAAAATACTGGACAAGACAATTGAACAATGAAACGCAAAGATGCAAGGAATACAGTTAAATGAGTTAATAAGCATTGATCATGGCACCAACAATAGTCCTCCAATTTGAAATCATTATTCATAACAAAAATAATTAACTTAAGAAGAACTTTTCGGATTATTATGTTGTTTAAAAAACCTTTATATTGTTTACAAATCACAACTTTAAATTTTAACGCATGCAGTTGAAAATTTACAAATCTACAGGCTTACGATGAACGATCTTATTAAAATTTCAGCAGCCTGTCACAAAAGCGAGTCGTTACATGCTTCAATAATTGCTCTATTTTCATTAGTTTTTAGCTTACTTGGATGTAGTTTTTCGGATGCAACAATGGTGAAAAACACATTTCAACAGAATGATGACGCCAATGACAATTGGCAGCACTAAAGTGGCGATAAGTGGAGCCGAGCCATATCTGATCCATCTCTCCTCATCAGCTTCTTCATCCCTTGACACGACACCCATATTTCCGTCGAATATAATTACAGCTTTGAAATATTTGACATAGAATGTAGCAGGCCGAACCCATTGCCCTTGAAAATAGTACAATTCATCGTAAATCATTCAGCAATATACTGAACCATTGACATTTAAGAATCGTTTTCAAAACTAATAACACTAGTATTGAATACATTTTCATTTTTCTGTCACGCTAGACTGTATTTAAATTATGATACAAATGGAAACCCGTACCATTTAACTCAAAACTTTTAAATTTGAAGTTTCGTCCGAGTCGAACTACGGCGTGGGGTTCATAATGTGCTTTCCGGTGCAAATATGGATTTCAGAAGATTACTAATTTAATTAGCTCAAAATGTTTTCATGATACATCGAAGTGGTTATCTGAGCACTGATCTCTAACGTTTTCTGTACTAGCTAAATTGCAGGGAAAACTTATAGTTCGTTTGTCTTTAATCTGTGAAACTTTTCTAACACTTTAAAACCGACGCGACTTGCGAATAAGTGAGATTGTAAACGTTTCAAATTGCTTTTTTTATTTCACTTTCAACGATTTAAAGAATAGTTGAGTTTATCAATATTTGATAGATTGGTCATAGGATAAGCCATCATTATCATATGATCTAAAGAATCATGATGCAAAAACTTGGTTTTGTTATTTGTTACCCCCAATTAATTAATATGTACACAGGTAAGTTTATAAGTACTCTCTCTCTTTGAGTCTCTTGTTTCATAGTTTGACTTACAGTTCACGGAAGGGAGACCCACTAAATCGCGTTTTGTATGTATTACATGAACGAACACCTACATTTAACAATTTTATTGTTTGTTTGTATTGGCAAACTTCAAGTGATCCCTCTCTCATTCGGGGGTGTTTACTAATATGCAAGTATAGGTATTTTAAAGAAGATGAGGACGATACGTTGCGTTACACGATAATGTTCTTTTGATACACGATGATGATGATGATGTAGCCGATACCACGCTAGTAAATGTAATGGTTTGGCAAGTCTGTGACTCACAGACTGAGAGTGTATTTGATGTTGCAAAGAACGTTGTTTAGCATTGGTAAAAAAATAACAAAAAAAAAACGCGAGACATTAATATATTATGCATTGCTACAGGTAGGTTTCGCCTCGAATGAGAATGAGCAAAGAAAGAAGAATGACATGACCGAGCCTCAAAAGACCAAGACTAACCTAACCAAACTGAAAGACAAGAGAATCGAGATAATCAGCCCAACTCCCATTCTCGTCCCATCCCACTGACTCTTCGGACATCCTTATCCTTGTTCTTCTTCCGCATGATTGGTATATTATTGGGGGTTCTTCTTTCCGGAAATAATGCCACAAATATCATAACTGTTCAAGTCATGCAAGCAAGATGACTGAAATATCAAATATATGATTGCTTTGAAATATATCAAAGTTCGATGAAGGATGTGTTTAATAAATGGTAGACAATTTAATTCGTTTGTTGCACTTATGCCTACAATTAATGAACCGGTACAAAATTCAAGAGAACATCAGGAGTAGCATCGTTAAGTAAATACAGTATAGTTAGTAGATTATTATGCCTTAAACAAATTAAGTTTAGGCGGGTTGATATTAAAGGGTGAGTTTTTTATTTTTTATTGCTAATTAATTTTATCTTGGTTAGTGTAAGTAGGCTGTGTTTAACAAACAACCGAACGAAACAATTAATAGAAATTTGAGAGACTTTAAGCTTTTCTAGGACGGCGGCGGTGACGCAAAGACTCTATTCATTAAAGAAGGAGGTAAAAAATGCATAAGCTTAAGATGTAACGTAAGGCATGGTAAAATACACATGTGCTCAACTGCTTAACAATGGAATCATTTAAATCAAATATGTTAGTTGAATCATGTCATCGAAATTGACTCTCGATTCTCAAGAGATCAATGACAAAGACATAAAAGTTGATTTAGTCATCATAGTCGCCACACATGTCTTGCTGATTCCTATAAGCCTTATCATTTTCCGGGTCAAGCTTGATCAAGTCATCAATCCTAAGGATGGTAATTGCAGCTTCCGTTGCAAACTTCAAGCTTTTTATTTTGGAAATTGCAGGTTCCAAAACTCCAGCTACCTTATTATCTCTTGTGGTTCCTTCGTGTAAGTCCAGTCCAATCCTGTGAAGATGGATTAAATATACAAAAATATTATCAAAGCAATGGCAAATAATAATACGCTTTCAAAAATAACAATAACACTTTTACCATTTCAAATGGGCGTGATCTGCTTTTGTTTGAGATGCGTTATGGAAAGCCCTTAACTTGGAAACCAAATCCGTAGCGTCCTGGGCGGCATTTACCGTCAGAGTTTTAGGGATAACCAAAAGAGATTTCGCAAACTCGGCGATAGCCAACTGTTCACGGGAGCTAAGGGACGTGGCAAAGTTTTCGAGGTAAATAGACAAAGCCGCTTCAACAGCTCCTCCTCCGGGTACAACCTTTTTGCTTTCGCAAACCCTTTTAATAACACATAGTGAGTCATGAAGGGATCTTTCCATTTCATCAACATAGAAATCGTTTGGTCCTCGAAGAATAATTGAGGCTGCTGTTCGTGCTTTCGGCCTGTTAAAAACAATGTCTTTGTTAAAAAATCATTTGATTCATATAATCCTTCAGTTAAAGTTAAGTTAAATTCAACATTACTCTTTAATTAGGATAAGTTCATCATCACAAATCTTCTCCTGAATGACCTCCTTGGCTTCGCCCAAGTACTGTGCTTCAAACGACTCCTCTCCTTCAAGATTAGACAAAGAGGATAGTAGAGTGGCACCAGTAGCTTTTGCTATCCTCTTGAGGTCAGCCTTCTTGCAGCGACGTACAGCCATCGCTCCTGCTTCCACGAAATACTTAAGGCAGAGGTCATCAATACCTCCAGTTACCAGGATAACGTTTGCCCCTGCGGATAAAATTTTCAAAACTTTCTCCTTAGTGAGATCTGCCTCCCTCTGCCGGATTGGTTCCAGCTTGGAAGGATCCGTGAGAAGGACCTGAACACCCATTTTCATTTTTGCTTTCTGCAGAGAAAAGTCCAGACAGGCGATCTTAGCTTTCTCAATACTCTTTGGCATTAACTGTGAGGCAACGGTGCAGTTTAAGGCATATCCTTGGACGAGGAAACTTTCCCGGGCACTTTTTCCGTGGGCTTTGAGAACATTGATTGATTTAATAGGATAAATGTTGTTCCCCTTTGCATCAGAAAACTTGATAAGGTCACAAGCATCAACCGCCATTTGTCCGAAAAATTCTGCATCACTGGAAAATTATTACAATGAATTTCATGAAACTTTAGAAAAAAAGTTCACAATGAGGCAAATGGCCCTAAATATAATCATAGCGTCTTTTTTAAACTTACGCTCCAATAAGTTTACTAGACATGGATGTTTTTGCAGCATTGATTAAGCAATCTTTCCCCAACTCTGCAACTGGGATGGTTAGGTTCTCAGCAATATACCGACAAGCCTCTCTGTAAAATAATGTAAAGTGTTCTACATTAAAAACACGAACAGTACTAAACTAAATCATTTCCAGCTTTCATAGCGTAATCAACTTACTTGCAAGCCAACCGGTATCCAGAGATAATGGTCGTAGGATGAATTTTCTGCTTAACAAGTTCATCCGCATTCTTCAACAGCTCAGCTGCAATGATAACCACGGACGTTGTTCCATCTCCAACCTCTTGATCTTGTAGCTGAGAGAGTTCAACCAAAACTTTAGCTGCCGGATGTTCGACCTCCAACAGTTTTAAAATGGTAGCACCGTCATTCGTAATGGTCACATCGCCAATATCATCAACTAGCATTTTATCCAGTCCGACTGGTCCAAGAGAACTCTTCACAATATTAGCGATTGCCGCAGCTGCCATTACTGAAACCAAACAACAGTTGACAACGTTCTTATATAAGTTTCTACTGCAAAAAATATTTTCATTTTAAATTACCATTTTGTGTCCGCACTGGCTGACCACGTGTTCTAGATCCCATGAATGGAATTAAACTTGCCATTTTTTCTATTTAATCTTTGATTTCCAATAAACCCACTAAACTGATTTAACTTTAGTATCAAGTGTTTTAATTAAAAGGTGTGCTTGTTATACGGTTACTCACTCTCAGACGAAGACAATGCTATTTTGAATCAATGCAACTCATGCAATCTTTATCTAGCTTTACTGTGACTGTGTGTGACTGAACTGGATGCGTGAATTTTAAAACTACCGCTCCATCTCACCAATCCCGGATTGAGTCATACTCAAGCAGAAAAAAGATTAGACATGCAATGCATATTCTTATGTGAGGGCGAGGCGAAGACAAAGGAATAGATGTTTCTCTAGAAAGAAAAGCATTCATTTTGGAACAAGGAAATGATAGCATAAAATATAAATATAAATACATGATACATGTATTGCTATTCGATCAACACATGCAAAAAGAGAAAACCGCGGCGGCAAAGTAAGTGAATGCCTGTGTTTATTTTTATTGCTCTTTGTCATTTCTTATCTCATGACAGAAAAGTCAGATAGACCAAGCAGCTACATACAATTACTGAGCTCGGCGAAACTTTAAACTGAATAAAGGTATAGAATAATTAGATTTTAATTATTGAAAAACTGGAGCCTTTAATCATTTATATATCGAATGTAAAGCCCAGTTAAAAGTTGAAGTGAAGGTCTTAGCGTGTAACTGGAACAATGGAGGTGGAAACTACTAAGCTAACAGGTGTGAATACGGTCAATGGAGATATTATTAATGGAAATCATAGTGGTGACAAACAACCGATCGCTGTGAACAAAGAAGAGGATCAGTATTTAGAATTGATCAAAAGAATAATTTCTGACGGTCAATCCAGGGATGACAGGACAGGTACTGGAACTATTTCCATTTTCGGAGCCCAAATGCGATTCAACCTACGTAACGGTATGACTTGCTCTGTTAGCACACGTTGTAACATGATGTCTTCATTTTTTATAAGGGTATTCTAAATTTTAGATGTGTTTCCGCTGTTAACTACGAAACGGGTTTACTGGAAGGGCATCTTGGAGGAGCTCCTCTGGTTTGTAAGAGGTAGCACCAATGCTAATCAGTTGAAAGCCAAAGGAGTTCACATCTGGGACGGTAACTCTTCTCGACAGTTCTTGGATAAAATGGGCTTCACGGATCGTGAGGAGGGTGACCTTGGACCAGTATATGGATTTCAATGGAGACATTTCGGGGCAGAGTACACAAACATGCATGATGATTACACTGGAAAAGGTGTGGACCAGTTGCAGCAGGTTATCGATATGATTCAAAACGACCCATTCTCCCGTCGAATAATTATGACTGCATGGAACCCCTCTGACATCCCTAAAATGGCTTTGCCGCCATGTCATTGTCTGGCACAGTTTTATGTCGATCCTAAGAAGAAAGAGTTAAGCTGTCAGCTTTACCAGAGGTCTGCAGATATTGGTCTCGGTAAGAATCTGACAGAAAATAAAATAACTATTCTAAAAACTAAACATGAGTAATCATATTTTTTTTATTTTGGACAGGTGTACCTTTTAATATTGCTAGCTATGCTTTACTCACAAGAATGATTGCACATGTGACTGGCCTTCAACCTGGAGATTTTGTGCACACTCTTGGTGATGCCCATGTATATTCTAATCATGTTGATGCGTTGAAGATTCAAGTTGAAAGGAAGCCTCGACCCTTCCCAACCATGAAGATCAAGAGACAAGTGACCAAAATTGAGGAATTCACTGCAGAAGATTTCGAAATCATTGGTTATTCTCCTCAAGGGAAAATTGAAATGAAAATGGCTGTTTAATACCAGATTACCAAACATTATCTGTTACTTTATTTTGTAATATTTTCCAACAATAAAATTCACATCATAAATAGTTAATTTAAACTCATGCATATTTTTACTTGCATAAAAATTGGAATGGAGGCTTACACAACAAAATCTTTGCAATACTTCCAATCGATTCGTCTTAACAGAAAACGAATCCCTTGCACTTTGGATCACTTAGGCTGAGTCTAAATCTGAGTCTAAACATTTCCTGAAGTATTGATTGTTGAATATGCGTTCAAGGTATACTGTCAGATTGCATTCAGGTGGCCCATCTACTCATGGATACTAATATTTGACTCGCTTTTTCGATGTCTCACTGGCCCGTTCCTTTGGTCCCAATTCCAAAATACATATAGTACTAGTAATTTTTTATTAGCTTTTATTATTATTATAAGTCCTAGGTGCCATCACGGAACTGCTTGGAAATTAGTATTGGTATTGGCGTGCGAATTAAAGGTCGATAGACCTTAAACTCGCGTGGCGAAATACGACATACAAAACTCTTATGGGTTTTAAGGCTGAGCCAAAATGAATTTCAGGCAAAACTACTTCACAAGTTGAACTTTTTCACTTGCGTTGAATCTCAAGGAAGCTCGAATCTAATGTTACCTCAATATCTGAATCTGGCACCGACTTCACTCCCTTTATTTCATTCAGGAATAAAATGTACTTACCACTTTTAAGTATGCTCCAACAAAGAAAGTCCCCTGGTTCAGTGAATGACTGGAGGTGAGGTATCCTCTCGCCTGAATGCGACCAATTAATGGCCATCAGTATGCTTCGTAAAGATGTATGTACAAAATTGAATGATAAATAAGAGTCAATATGAGACTTAATTTTGAGTGCTTGTACAAGACAATTTTTATTAAGAAATGTTCATTCCTGACTGGGATTTCAGATATTGGTATTAGTTTATTACTGTGATCAATTTAGACTTTAAAATAACACTTTAATTTGACAGGGGCTGGAGTGGCTACCGTGACTCATGTAGAATGGCGTAGTTATCTTGATGATGTCACTCCTGCTTTCTTGATCTCCTGTTCTTTCATATAGGACAAGAATGACGCCCAAATGAAACTTGCCGTAGCAGCTATCGGAGTACGGTTATGGTCCTTCACCAGATTACTGTAATTGATGATGGGAGCAACGAAAGGCCAGAAACAAAGACCGGTCTGCAGAAAATGATTGAGAAGTGTAGCACAATATCCCCTATTCTTCTCCTTCATAATTTGATAATCTGTAATCACTTACCATGTGGGTCTTGACATATTTTTGTTTCAATTCTGCCACAAAATGATCAAAAGAATCGCCCTCCCAGAAGTTCACTCCAGCGAAGAATACAGTAATTGCGATCGGCCAGTAAAAGACTTGTTCACATATGACCTACGAAGAATATGAACGTGGTTACGCAGCTAAGTAGTAAGTTTTTAATAACATTACTTCATAAAATTCCCTTACTTTCTTCACACAAGCTTGCAAATTTGTGCCGGGTAAAAGACGATTAATAGTCCTGATCCAAGTGTAAAAAGCGGGCAACACAAAAGTTGCTCCAACAAGACCGTACCGCAGAGCCTGCATAAAGTCCAATTCCTTTTTCCCTGACCACTTTTGACGAAGCAAGTCTGCCGATGGCCATAAAATCGAGTACGCCACTAACCCTTTGAAGAAAGGCCATTTAACGAAAAAATCGTTAATTTTGCCCATTTTTCTTTTAAAAAATGACTTTAAATTTTGAATTGGAGTGAAAGTTTGGATTTAATTGAATCGACTTTAGATTTTAATGGTAAAATACTACTGCTTTCAGGTGTTATTCAAGTCATCTCGATTATAAAAATAATTTGCTGCTTGAGATACGATTACAAAATATTTGTAACCTCGACGATTCCATGGGAATGAATACTTTGAAGGTCAATATGCTTGAGGTATATATAGTGAAAGTGAAGAGAAAAACTTGGAGAAAAATTTATTCGTGTGGGTCTCATATTGCCCCAATTATAATATGCAGGTGCACTGCACTTACTGTCAACGAGGTATGTCTTCGTAGAATATAATAAATCCGAAACGTCTTTAAAACCAATAATGGGCATCTTCCAGGCAGGATTAAGCTCGGAGGAGATGGATAAATCATAAAAACTTTAATGGAAATAAAAAGAAAGTGCAGTTGTCCAAATTTGCTTTTCAAGTTTTATTTTGTTTTACATAATAGAAAGCTCTTCAATCATCATCATTAGATATAGTCATAATATAATTTTATATGTAATTCCATATAACTTTTTGTTTCTTAAAACTGTTCAACTTTATGAATTACTCAACCATATACTTGTGTACCTTAAATGATTTGTTTCTTGTATTGTTTGCGTACTCATACGAATACATAAATTATGTACAAGCAGGTTCGTCCAGCTAACTTAAGTCTCTATTATCAACATCAATTGTTTACGGTCTAGTCTACCTTCACACTTGAAAACATTTAGTAATTTGACACACTACCGCATCGTCCGTGAGTCTAAATTCTTGTCTAGTGACTAAACACCAACTAAGGTAATACAATTCATACATAATACATGTTTATATAACGTAAAGTAATCATTGTCTAATTACTAATTATTACAACATTGATAAATAAAACTCAAAGTCTGTAAACATATCGAAGACAAAAACGTTTGTAATACAAGTATGCAAATAGTAATACACATCCGTAAATGCTATAATTACTAAAAAAAAATTGGACAAGTAAACTGTACTTATTATATTAATGGCCTTACCACAACTTAACGTTTTCATAAACTAGAGTAACGTTAAACCGTTAAGTTAATGAAACCAATACGTCATAATAAGATGAAACATTGTAGAACAAAGCTAGAATAAATACATAATGTAGGTATTTATTATAGTTAAACCAAAGAATATTTTTGTGTCTATCCTTTTTTTTAACAACACCGGTCACAATTTAGATATAAGCGGTTGTATTCGTTTAACTTGACAAGAATACCGTGTACACCGTTTCAGTTTTGGCTCCTGGAAATGAACATAAAATGTGCAAATTTCTTATGCGTACAAATTCTCGGCAGCTTACACATTTACAATATAGATATTTACACTATCTTGGGGATAGTGTATATAGATATTTGTTATATTTTAGGTAACCTGTTATAAATAGCTCATTCTAGCGCGTACAAACTTTCTCTTCAAATCTGTATAGCACGGCCTCTAAAAACTAGGTTTTACTGGCCATGTCCACCAACAAATATGTTTGATTTTTTTTGTAAGTGTAGACTAGACGGACAATTTTTTCTTGTAAAGAAAAACCAAAACAATGATTAGAAAGACGCAGAGATTTGAAAATACACGCGTAAAAGCACACGCAGAGCTCTGCAAGTTTAAGTGTTTACTTAAAATATATACTCCTCGCACGCTTAATCTACACATTTACCTGTGGTAATACAAACTGTATATGCATGAATGTTTCACAATCACGTGAGTGAATTTTTTTATCAATCATTGTCCTTCGCAAGTTTCCTTCTTTATGCAAATATAAATTCTTCGCAAGCCACATTTACACGTAGTTTCTATTTTACCTTAATTTTCTGTACTATTATCCAATTTATTATCCTCAGACTGAACTTTTGGGATATATTCCGCCAATGTTTTGTATATTTTTTTAGATTGCATCGGACTCTAAATAAAATTTCGTCATGATTTATAGTATACTTAGCTTTTGAAAGAATTGGATTGGCGAAACCGTGTAGTAACTGGCGCATCTCATCAAGCTAGATTCTTGCCCAAACTTATCAAATTCTGATGCCTTCTTTGATTCAAAACAAACGTCTCACTTGATTTATGAAAGTCTTCTATATCCCGGATAACATTGCATTGCCCACTTCTCGATTAAGATTATTATGAGATAGTATACTATAGGGTAAAGTATCCATTAAAAATTAATTTCCCTGTCCAAGTCAATTTCAGATATCATGATCCTCTGAAAGGGCATAAACCAAACGATATCTACCCGCCTTAACCTCAAGTATCTAATAAATTTTAATTCGCTTGTGGGATATGAATAAGCTACAGATAAGTCCTGACTTTGACTTCCAGTTAGAAATTGCGAGTGTATTCACAACAGACAGCATTGCATCAATCATTTCCGTGTTTCAGAATAAACCTAATATGACAAATGACGCGTCAATAAATCACTATAATTAAACTCCATCCAGAGTAACTGTTGTTTGTTTGGCTAGGGCACATAAATTTTTTAACCGTATTTTCTCTCAGCTCTTTGGCTTTATTCAGTTTGAAACAAGATTTGACTAAAGTTTTCAAAACGAGAAAATTTTTATTTCGCAAAATATTAAACTTTGGCACCTTTTGCTTCCACAATGTTTTCAGTTAAGATTGGGAATGATAAATGAAAAACGTCTAATTTATACCTGACTTTGGGGCAACCTGCGAATTTCTTAGCAAATTGTGCAAGTGAAACAATAGAACTGGACTAGACTAAAACTCATTATTTAAACTATAATTACCAACCAAATTATTAGTTTACAACCTGTAATTCGCAAATTGTCTTGTTTGATACACTCGCAAAATGATGAAATTAACTTGTTAGGTTTAGCTATATGACTATTGGTTCATGCACAATTACACAAACACCTAATTAACTTGGACATTAGTATTTCTCCTTCAATAATAACCCTTACTTTAATTACACGCCTTTGTGTCCGAATTGTTTATATCAAATATGTAAATAGTAGCAATTTTGGTAATTTTTTTTTGTAAATTTGTCACATGAAAAACCCTGATTTCTTTCAGTTTTTGCCAACACGAAAGCATCGATTCAATACACATTTAAAGAAATGATATGCCGCGTATTTTTGAAAACAACTACATACGTGAATCGCGAGACACTACTACAGCTCGTGCAACAATAACAATTTCCACATTTTCGAAACATAAAACGGGATGACCAAAAAAATCATGTTTCACAGATGTTCAAAATGATTGCATAAAATTTTGAATTTGTATTTTTTTGTCGAGAAGGAATGAAAAGAAAATGTAAAGACATGTAGATACCTGGAAGTGTTCAAAGTTCAACCATACGTGCAAGACAGGAGCAGCATAGCAGTAACAGATGTGACATAAACACTGAGTCGCCAGCAAGAGCAAGGCGAAGGATTACCGGTATGACACATTAATAATAAGGGAACGGAGACCAACATAAAACGTTATAACTACATCACACTACTTGTTTCTTAATTTACAAAAGTGGAGTTGAGAATCCTTCAGAATTACATTTCTCCACAAAATGACACAATCAAACGTTGACTGGAGGGTACAGGAATGAGAAAAATTTAGGGATGCAGAAGAAAATCGAATGATTATGTCATTTATCTTAAATATTAGGTGGTTGCAAGTATAAAAAGAGGGAAAAGGAAACGATTAAGATTATACGTAAAAATACATACATGAACAACATTTACAACAAAGTCTTTCTCTAGCGGATGTAACAAATTTAACACAAATAGCCACAAACATTTAACATCAAAAATGTACTTTATAACTGATAAGTATTGGTCAACATTTTTGTTTTTGCTTCTCTAAAAATATCTTCATGAAAATGAATGACTTCATGCAGCTTTCACAGAGCGAAGAGAAGTAGCAAAGGAACATGACATGGGTGTACTGCAGAAGAGAAGGATGATCTGAACATCATCATTCCCACTACACATAGACTGACACTGAAACACAAAGCAAAAGAGAGATAAAACATTAATTTAAAGATTAACAAATAAATGCAGCTAAGGTTTTCATTGTTTTCGCCAAATATCCAACATCGCGTGTGTCTTTTACTTTTGGCCAAACAAATGGTAAAAGCAAGGAACATGTATAATTTCTGCAGCATTATTGTTCATTCGTATACATTCTGTATTTTACTTTGGAGTTTTAGGTACGTTTCACATTGCATGATAATAATTCTCGTAGAGCCATTGGTCAGTTTTGCTATGGTCATGGGTTGCTTAGTTAAATATGGTGCCTAAATAGTTTTAGCAAATTGAAAATTCAACGATCCGTCGCTTTATGAAGAGGCTAAGGGGCCGTAAAAGACTGAATTGGTAAGCTTTCACTGTTAAACTATGTGTATCCAAAAATCATTTGTGTAGGTTTTTTTATCGGTCAGTTAGTTGGGCTATTGGACTAGAATTAAATACCCGGCCATTATAGACTGTAATGGGAGTATCATATTTTTGTTCATGTTCGCGTACTATTTGGCCATTAAGTAATTGATTTTGGAGAGATCTTGAAAACACTTTTGAAGCCTACTTTTGTCCGTTGTGGTGGACTGTTTGTCCGCGATGGTAAAGAAATATGCTTCAATAAATAGATTTCGGCACGTTTTTGCAAAACAATCAAGATTTTAAAACACATACACTGAAGTACTTGAAAAATTAAACTTTGCCAATGAACTAAGTACTAAGTGACGGCAAGTTGGGTGGTAAGTTTTCTGAGTAAATGTGATAATTCGTTCTTCACATTTCTAAATTCTAACTATTCTTATGAAGAACGGCTATCGTTTTCCTAAAAGTTGTATTTATCTAAATTCTATTGCGAGAGAAAACGGTGTTGGAACACTCGGTGTATCTCTTTGGCACCGACTCCATACCTCTTACGGAAACTACTTTGATCAATTAAAAGTCAGAAAAATATGAAAAGTAATGTCCTATCATAAGTACTAAAATTTATAATCTACCAACTCTATTATTCCTATCAAGTCAAAAAGAGGCATGCTGAATCTTGTTAATTTCATTGCCATTAAAAGGTCATCTTGATACAGAAAATTGGCACAAACGTTGATAAAAGTCAACTTCTCTAATGCAACTAAAAGGGTACGGAAAGCATTTACATGAAACAAGAATTGAAAAAAATAGTTACAGTTAATTAAACTTGAAAAGAGTGCAAACGATCCAGTCTAGAAAAGTTGTACATGAAAGTGTGCAATTAAAAACTTTGTGTAAATACTATTTCACTCAAGAATGCACTAGTGAAACCTTGTTCTCAGGTTTTTCCTCTATGTTTAAGTGTTCACAGGTGCATTCGTAATTTGACACCTGAATAGAATCATGGCAGTTTCCAGTTAATATCTGTCTACATCTTGACCGAAAAAAATCGTCTCGTCTCGTCTGAAAATCATTCGAACCTTCAAATCGTCAGACTTTCAGACTTTGATGCGGGCGGATTTCATAACTGCAATGAATACTAACTTTACAATAAATACATAAGTAACTTTTATAAAAATACCATAAAATTTTCTCATCAATTAAGACTGTATTAAAGTACGTATTTAGATCATGTTACCCCATACTTTTATACTTTAGATTTAATGGCCTTTCTCAATCACCTAAACTTATTTTTCATCCCAAAGTGTATTTAACATGAATATCTTTCGTAATGGAGACAGTTTAAACACTGTATCTGGAGCAGTTCAAAACTTTAAGACGCTTTCAATTGAAGCTCTGAATATGTGATTTTTTTCTAAAAACAATTACCCACCTGCAGAAAAATCCTTATTTCCATCTCCTTTGTTATATTATTGTTACTTCTTAAATTCCAAGAGTCTCTTGTCCCTTTTTCTTTTGTATTTTTGTGTATACACATAAACCTTGTAAAAATTTTCATGATTGGAGAGTTTCTCGTGTAGTGTAAGTTATATGCATATAGTTTAAGGCTAATATGTAACAAGAAAGATAAAATAGACGCAAATATATTGGCTTACAAGTAATGAAGTTGATCACATTTACGTGCAGTTTCCCCATTTATCGTCACGTTCACCCAGCTCACTGGAATCTATTGGTCCGAACGGGCTCAAAAAAATGATTGCTGAAGCATGTAGCGAAGAAAGTTATACTGGAGAAAATCACAGATGTTGGTATAGATATTTTTTTTATATCTGCGGGAGCAGATCAAACTTTCCAATGTAAAGAAATAACTTAGTTTTCTTTGGGAACATGATAAAAAGAGTCCGTTCAAAGCGGTTCGGATTGAGTTGAAACAAACGCTGCTTTTTTTGCTCTCGTTATATGCATTTGAATCGAAAAAGAATAGAAATGAATAGAACTATAGCATCTAGCTTTTAGCTAAGTAACTTAAACTTTTGAGGTAAAACAAGAATGTGCTGGTTGATTATATGTTTTATAATACACGATAATGCTTCTTTCAAAAAAAGGGAACAAAGAGTTAATAGGGTTTGGCAGCATCTTTGGACTTGGACCGCTTCAATTGAACTTTAAGACGCTTCAATCCCACTTGGAAGCCATTCATTGCCTGAATCGCCATCTGTGCTGATAGTTGATTGTCAAAAGAGACGAACCCTGAGGGAACAAGCCAAAAGGAGACAGTTTACATTTTATACGCTTTTTGTAAGTGAAAGCTTTCCACCACATCCTACATGTACGTGTTTCATTATGAATTTATATGGACGCTTTTAAGGCGTAATTCACATTCAATAGGACTGTCAGTGAAAGAAAAAGAGTCCAACTTGGGAGAAAATTAAGAGCTTACCGAAACATTTGGAAAGATTGGTTTGTTTGTCGATGAAAACTTTGGCGGACAATACGGTCCCAAAAGTACAAAACATTTGTGCTAACTCAGCATCTCCACATTCTGGAGGTAAATGATAAATGAAAAGATTGCAGCCTTCTGGGCCTTCCGCCTAATTGAAATAAAGACAATTTCATGAAGTCAAACACTGGTTCCAATATTGTCGAAGAAAGTGATTCAGGATCAGGTTTCCATAAACTGGCAGATCAAAACCAACCTGCTTAGAGCTCACCGTAGCTGTGCGAATTCCAGTATGATATGAAGTTAGTCCTAGGATGAAAGAGAAAGATAAAATATATTTTATTAAACCCATCCTCGACATAAAACTATTGCAGGATTCAATATTCTGAATCCTTACAGAAGTTTCATAGAAGTAGAGACAGTCAGAACAAAAGAATATGTTCTATCGACGTTTTTCTTTTTACCTGTTGGAGAAAGTGGGGAACTTCCCAGTGCTGCTAAAGTATGCAAATTCTGGACCGAGAGTGAATGTGGGCTCTGGGCTACCCCTGAGAGAAGGCCAGTAAGTGTGGCTAACTCCGCAGTAGTAGTTGAGAGATGGGCAGAGCCAAGTCCAGGCAATCCAGTGGTACTGGTAGATCCCAACCCGCCAAGTCCTGTAATGCCTTGAACCCCAAGAGGATTTAATTGGGAAAAGAAGCCACCCTGTTGAGGTTGTTGCTGCTGCTGCAACTGATGATGCAAAATCTATCGGGATTCATAAAATTTCTCTTGAGTAAGAATCCTTACCAAACTCAAACTTTCCCTTCAATCAAAAACCAACCGATCTAGGCAAACTCCGAAAGAAGCTGGACATCTATTTATATTTCAACTTACAGCAGAGTAATACTGTTGTTGCACCGGGTTGATTGTCGATGAGGACAAAGTACTCAACAAATTCGCCGGACTACTCACCATCTGGCTCTGGCGTTTTTGATCCTTGTCCTTCGGAGTATCAGCGAACTTCACCACAATTGGGGAGGAACATCCCTACAGATAACGAGATAACCAAAATCCCATGTCACACATGATACGATCTAGATGAACCTATCCAATTCTAATAAGTCTTTTCATAATACATAGAGCTCTACAAAATAATTGACAATAAATGCAATACGGTTAAACTGGGAAAGGGTACACGCGAGCAGTGTGAGTCAAGTCTCATAAGTTTTTACAAACATTCCAAAAGATTCCAGGCTTTACAAACATTCAATACTGCTTTTATCTATTTTTCGAACATGTTCACAGCTAAACACCGTGACAAAGAATATAAATGTTCTTTTCTTGCTCAGCACATATAGCTATTCTCAACATACATTTAGACATTTTACTGCTGGTTCCAACTAATAACTGTTACCAAACACCAGCACCGAGAGGGTTTATCTAACTTGATTCATGTAAACATGTAAACGGAACTTTAAACAGGAATACTATTTGTAAAAGCACAATAGTAACGGAAACCTACAGCAAATTGTTCTAAAGATACATACAATGGAAACATAGAACACATAGAAGGCAAAATCACTTGAAATGTTCTCAAGTACATAAAAAATATTAAGAAAGACACGAAAACTGACTATTTCTATAAAACTAGTGTTCTCATGACTCAACTGTTCTGGACATTTACGAAAGGGGATTACGTAGTCGCCTAGAAAAATGGGATCAGATTTTTGCCCTTTTTATCATCTAAATTGCAAAAACCATTTGGCAAACACCCTTATCACTAATTTTTGTTAGTATCCCAACCAACCTATTAGCCTATTTGTACTCTAGTAAAAAAAAAAGGTAATGGATGAGAGAGATAGAGAGAGAGTGACACTAGGGATGAGTTAAAAGCTTACCTCCATTGTGATAGATTGATGGACAGCTTTAATGGCATTCTGGGCGCTTTGTTTTGTCGAAAATGTAATAAATGCACATCCTGCACATAAAAATAGTCAAAGACCACACCCAACATTAAACATTTAAAACACGACGAATACTAAAAATAAGGAAACGAAATTACATAAATAAATGTGCGTCACATTACACAGTTTCAAATTAAAAGTAATTATTATATTTTTGTGTATGCAACATTTGTTTACCACCACCACCACCACCACAAATAGTCTAAGAATGATGCACGAAGCAGCTACTAACATTAATGAATGAATGAGTTCCTATTACATAGATTTCTGGAACATGTGCGGTTTCACAAACATATATACAAACATCTTATCAATTTCTTTAGAGTAATTATAAATAGTCTTTACGAAGTATAGCATATTTAACGTAAGCTTAGAAAGCAGGCTTGGTACACAATGGAAAATTTTAAAGTACACAAGTCGGTGAAATCAGATGAAATTACAGATAGCGAGAGTAGCAATAACATTTTCAACACTTGAATCGGTAACGGCTAATAATACCCACGGTAAAAATACCCACGCCAAAAATACCC
>JAANSQ010000091.1:0-46488 GCA_036850885.1 Lepidocyrtinus dapeste
ACATGAATTCACCGGTAAATATGATGGACACTTAAGTCATCTGATTTTATTACCACCTTTTTCTAAAGTAAAGCAGGCCTGCATTTCTTGACTGTTTTAACAGTTGAGTTATATTATACAGAAGTGATTTTATTTTAAACTTCTATTATAATACAATAGGAATGCCACACACCCTTGCTAAAGGGACACTAAAGGGATAAAAGCAAATTCCCTGCATATTTCGTTTCAAATTTTATGGCAAATAGCATCTAGTCGTGTGATTGTTGTCATCCTAAAATATAAACATAATTTTAGCAAGTATCCAGCCTGGAATTATTTTGTAAAACCTATTATGGTTGTATTCTTGATTTATGTAACTACAAACAGGATATAATGCTCATAAAAAATGGTATAATCGGTTGGATAATCCCCTATCCCCAATTCCCTACCCCCAATTCAGGTAGCTTCCCCTCCTCCCCCGATTCAGGTAGTTTCCCCTCTCACGATTCGGATAGTTTCCCGTCGTCGCCCAATTCAGGTGGTTCATAGGTTCAGGTTGGTTATACTTTTGATTTAAGTAACTTTAAACAGGAAATATTGCTCTGCTCCTAAAAAAATTGGTAAAATCGGTGGGAAAATTAAATATTTCCCCGTCCCATGACTCATATAGTTCACCCTCCCCGGTATCATAGTTACCCCTCTTCCCCCGATTAAGGTTGTTTTCTCTCTCCACGACTCATATAGTTCACCCTCCCCGGTCAGATAGTTTCCCCTCATTTCAATTCACTAAAATTTCCCAACCCCGATCCAAGCTTCCCATGCCCAGAAATCATATAGTTCCGCTCCCACAATTCCGGTGTTCCCCCTATTCAGGTATTCTTCCGATTCAGGTAGTTGGGTAATTTGTGTTCCCGATTCGGTTTTCAGCATTCAGCATTTTTCAGGTTTTCCAAGGTTTTTATTTCTTCTCTGTGGTTTCCTTCGCAAATGTATTTCCCAAACATCAAATTCTCTGAATATTATCCACCATTTTAGTTAAAATTCACCCTATACCTTTTTTGATACAAAAAATAAATCAAATAGCGACTTTGCAATGTGTAAAAAGCAAAAGTGTGTAAAAAGCAAAAGTGTGTAAAAAGCAAAAGTATGTAAAAAGCAAAAGTATGTAAAAAGCAAAAGTATGTAAAAAGCAAAAGTATCCGCACCCATGAGGATTCGAACCCCTACCCATGCATAAATGGATCCGCCTCATACCACTGTACTATTGTGGCTATGCTTTGGCAGTGGCTCTTACTCACTCTCTTGCTTACTATGTAAACCTTATGGAGTTTTTTTTTCAGCTTTTCACCTTTTTTCTTCTGCTTCTTTTCCTTCACGCATCAACTTACTCTCTTGCTTACTATGTAAACCTTATGAAGTTTTTTTTTGTATGTTAATCTTATGGAGAGAGGTGTAACCACATCACTCTTTATTAATATAGATTTTACGAGGCTACGTATTTATATAATGGTTTTAATGGATTTATGTATTCTTTGAAACTTTCTCAAGGCAAAAAATAAAAAAAAATTCTAGTCAAGGTGAGTTCATGTGAATATGTTGATGTGATGATGATTTTTTCAAACAAGTGGAAAACTAGGGCGAAAAAGTTTTATAATATTTAAGTATTTTTACGGTAGCTTTGACAATTAGTTTATCAATAGAATTCTGACTATAGTGTTTCATATTGAACTTTACTAGGCACTGTCTTTGGTAATGGATGGCATTAAGAAAAAAAAACTCGGAACATTTCAAGAAATGAATCTATTTTTTATTTACCATGATAAGCTTAGCGAATTAGTGTATAGCATGTGTTATAAACAATCCTCCGTGAAACTCCAAATAAGATGAATAAAAATTCCCTGTACTAGTTTTCATTTTAGGGTTTATCAACACAAAAATGAGACATTTCTCTGAAAATGCCAACCTAAATCAAAAGCTCCAGTTGCTCTTTGCTTTTCACTCCACATTTCGTCCCACAGAGCTATATAATGATTATCCTCCTAACCCTATAATTTATTCATCAATGTTTCCCTTCTCCTTCTAATTTAGCGTATGATGGAGAACATCTCCAAGTAAAAATGATTGTGATCAGAATGGAATGACGTACTCGAATTTATTATAACTTCAAATTAGAAGAATGAGCCTGACCTTCACTCAAGCGTAAATATATACTCTTTCCCATCTTTCGCATTTCGATCTCTTGCTCGTTAGCATATGAACCGGAGGCAACCTTCAAGCATTTGAACTTCTCATTAAACTCCTGTTTTTCTCCCTGGGGGTTTCCTTTCTAGGATTTCTGGAATTTCATAAGGTCCTTTCATTTTCACCATTTTAGTCAATTCGCTCTCACTAATTTTTTTTAGCAGTTTATTAAAACCAACTTGAGGATTTTTCGTACCCCTATTTTCGCAGCAGCTCTTAACTACACGCTTAACAGACTTTTGATGAGCTACGAGCCCTTAAGAGTAAGGCCATTTGGAATGTTAAGGAGGGAGGGTATTTCAAAAAACTTGGGGAAGGTCCTTATCAGCGGAAAGTTTAAATGCGCAGTTTATCTTGAACAAGAGAGACCCTATTAAGATTAATACGTTATAATGGTCTAAGACACTCATTAATTTTCGGAACAAAAGATGGGAAACGAGCAAGTGACAGTCTCATCATCTCATCATCTTCCTTTTAGCATTAATTTCTTTTGGTGAAGTGGGCGTAAGTATACGAGATACTTGAATTAGTTAGTTCATCCCTGGAGTATTCTCTTCTCATAATTTCGCAATTCGAACATGTCCAGATCGGATTTGGTAAAAAATATTCCATTTTTTAGAGAAAATACCAGAAACTTTTAAAATATTCTGCTACACGGCCCAATCCCCCTCCACTTGATAAAATTATGGTGTACATTTGAAATATTCCAAAAAAAAACCTAGAAGATTAGCAACATACTCATTTTTCAGTTGTAACGGTGGTTTTAGTTTGTATCCTCCGAAAAAAATTAACAACTTGAACATTCTGATTCCGAATCTGGAGTGGGGAATGAAATGTATGAATTTAATTCGTGCTAAGCCTCTTACACGTCAGCCCACACACGTACAATTCGAATGTTTTCTAAAGTAGGCACAATTCTTGTTTTTTCGACCTCTAAGCCCGTCACTCTGTTTTTTCTTTGTCCTTTGAAAAGCCCCGTGAGCATGAAAAAATCCAAGTGCTCCATCCATATTGCTTAAGACAAGTTCGCTAGACTAAAGAAAAGCAAGCATGTAGGGTATAACTCTTCTGGAGAAGAGAACACATTGTTACAGATTTCTTTTTAAAAAATCTCAATATTGTATAGTTCGTTTAGACAAGCCGTTCTGATTTTGACTATCGGAGAAATAGTTTTGCAGAGAGAAAACGTAGAAATAAATAAACCGTCGAGTGGCTTGGCTTCTCTTTGTCTTTCCTTTTTTGGCTTATTATTCCTTTTACGTAACAAAAACAAGAAGGAAAACATTGGAAGAAACAATTGTCCCCGTTTCAATTTCAGCATTTGGAAAAACAATGAAGAGAATCCGACCCTCATAAAAAATGTTGAATGTAGAGTCTCGAGCCGGAAGGAATGGACCCAGCTGTCGTGGAACTCTTAGTGTGTGCGGCTGGGCTTGTACGAGCAGCCCACCCATCGAAAAAATGGAAAACAGTTTTAAGTGGTCGTTACAAACAGGAACAGTTGTAAGGTCAAAGGACAATGAATAATAAAACCCCCTCCCACTTGACTTGACTCGGAGGTAGAAGAAATAAATGAACGGTGCTGAAGTGTAAAGACTGTAAAGGGCCAAAATGCATGCTTCCTCCGACTACTCCCCGTTCCCCATCTCTATCGTTTTAGGTTTGGAAAAATTTTATTACCCGTGAAACAGCGTACGTACGTGCTTTGTCTTTGTCACTCTAGCCACTCGACACTCGTTTTCCAATGAAGGAATGGGGAGAGTAATGCAAAGTGACTGAATGTCTAAATGAGTGATGATCAAAAAGTCATTCTTCGTCTACAGAATCTCAGTCGATATGCAATACGCATTGTAATGCTCTGCGGAGGTGTAAAGTTTAATGTTTGATTCACTCCAGTCTACATCCCTCCTCATTTGTTTCGCCTAAGGTAGAAAATTTAATGCAGAGTGTAAATAGCCTGTTCGTGTCGTCGCCATTGGATACTTGGAAATAGATTTGTGAGTTTGGTTTGCTCGAGCTGGCCTGGTGTAGGGGAGATAGCGAAAATATAAAATGGAATTAAAAGTTAAAAGGTTGAAAAAAGCACGAGGCTAATATTTTCAGCTCTTGAGTCCCCAGCATAAGCCTATCAATGAGAAAGCTCAAAAGCCTACATGATCATGGCGCACTTTGTTTAAGTGAAAGCAAACAGTTGGAAAGGCATCACTACCACATGAAAATGTTTGTTTAATCCTTATCACCCGTTCGATTGTCATTTTCCCAATGGATGTACTACCCTTTTGCGCTTCAAGAATAGCCAGAAGCGTAAGCTAAATTTATTTCTAAAATTGGAACAAACCGCATTACGTATGTATTTCAACTATGGAAAAAATCTCGAATCTTGTTAAACTTTGCGAGAACTGTCTGCCTACTTCGCATTCCAAGTATTCCCACAGACACCTAAGTTTGGTGACCTAACTTTCATCTCTGGAGAGGGTATTACATAGATACATATAGATACAGCTTACTTCCTTCCAGCGTAAAGGAAACTGGGAGGCTAGACAATAATAGTCTACAGGCTTCTTTTCTAGATGTGTTTTCTCAAAAAAAGTTTTCCTTTGATGGTCTTTTTTTCTCCGGACGATCCTTCTCCAGGGAATTTTTTTGCACGTAAAAAAGGTGTAGCAAATAGCCAAGCATACAATCCAATCCAGTATCGTAATGCTCAGAACTCATAAGTAACATATTTTACTCGCCGCGATATACATATCTTCATTGAAAATATCGTTAATGGGCAAATTATATGCACTGATTACAATAATTTTTCGAATTTAGGATTCTAAGCAATGGAACTCAAAAACTATTGATTTATTTAAGGGGATCATGCAACAATATTAGCTTTCTGCAAACCTTCGACGCCATTGGAACTGAGCAAAATTTTGCTGATGTCCGGAAAAATCTCTTTCGCAAAAATTTTCCAAGATTGTCAAATCGGGCGTATAGTCTGTATTCCTGCTTTTATGAAGTGAACCCTAATCTTGCCCAGAATTTCAACACCAACATCATAATTTACGCAGACTAATTAGCCATGATCGATATTTTTCATGAAGTTCTTCGAGGAGAGTTGGGTATGTTTATTCGTAACTGAACTGAACGGGGTCATAGCACTACATTCTACTTATTATGCCAACGTGATTTTGTATGATGGTATGAGTATTGCCGTGTTATACGTAAATAAAATAAACTTAAGCACACACTGTTCAAAAATCGGTATAGTAAATTTTTTAATTTTTCAAGGTAACTCAGTTCTTTTTATTGATAATCTGTTCAGTCTGGTTGCAATTAATGCGTATTAGTAGATTGCACTTTTCGGATTTTAACTCCTTCAGCTTCTGTTCCATCTGGAGGATCACTTTGTTCAGCTTCTTTAAATGCTTTTGATCTTCGGAAAGCTCATCGTTCACTCCATAAGGATAAAGATCATCTTCCTCGTCCTCATCTTCTTCATCCTCCCCACGGTAATCATTTATTGTTAACGATCTCAGTAAGTCACAAGCCGAATTGCGTTCAGTGAAACTACGCTTCATGCTTAGCTTCTCTTTCACATGCGGGATGCTTTTGATAAAAAAGGAATACAAAATTTAAGCCAATTTTGAAAACTGGAAGTGAATTGATAATGCGGAAACATACCTCCTCTCTCCAATGTAGATCACTCCGTACTCATCTCGCTGAACATGAATCTCACTAGGAATACTCAACTTGATCGGAGGAGCACCAGGGGAAGTCATATTTACTGGAGGCCGATCCTCCACTAGCTTTATGTTCCCTCCGGATATGGTAATCTAAAATATAAATCTCATCTCAAGCCTTTTTGCACTCATCTCCACTGATCTTGATTAAGAAGGATTTACCTCAACTGGAAACGGTACCGGGACTATCTCATCCTCCACGAGATCGGTGAGGTTGACAATACTACTCATGTTGAACACCAGCTCGGGGCCCATTTTCAAGTCTACGAGTGCCTTCAGAGTGGGTTGCGTTGCGTCAGTAATTAGTTTCCGCATGAGGGAGTCTCCTCCCGGAGCGTCGATCAAGTTTAGCTTGAAAACTCCAGAATGGGATCCATTTGTACTAGAAGCCTTATCCGAGCCCCAGTCGTATGCTTTCACCATGTTCCCATCAATTTTCTGCGTAAGATGAACCCTCAACACGGCCCGTTCTGAGATTCCATTCGATGTCCCATCCAAACTAACTGGAGGGTACAGTTTAAATTGATTTGGTATAAGAGCACACTGAGGCTCACACACAACATCGGATGGTATTCTCTGTTTCCATTTCTTGCTTCGTGCTATAAACCTTCTCTGCTCCGTTCAAAAGAAATAATTCAGCCAAATAAAATAGCGAAAATGAAGACACACTCTGACTTAAACTTATTGAAATTGGATCTGTACCTGAAATTCCTGCCACTGGATCTCGGACGTTTCGTCAAATTCGAGCGTGGCAGCACTCACACGAATTTCAGAATCTAGAGCTTGTGCCTCCTGGCAAACTAAAACGTCGTTAAGTTGGACGATCAGGACATTTATCTAAGAAAAATTCAGTTTCCTTTAGTGTCTCAAACTGCCCCGAGATGTATAAAAATGAGAAAAGATCAATTTAGAGCAAAATTAATTTAATTTTTCTTACAGACTCATACTCATGGGATCTTGGACCGTTCGGTACAGCACTAGTGTGAGTCAAGTTAGGTACCGTGGTCACAGCAGGCTTATCTAGACCAATAATAGGCTCCCCCGAGTCGTCCTCCACTACCTCCAACGCAATCTCAACGTTATCATCCTGTTCTGCCCCAGTCTCTTGCTCAGGATCCAGCTCGAGATGCTCAAACTGTATATTGTCGGAGCTCCCTGAAGTAGAGAATGTTGATGCCACTTCACTATCCGGAGTGGAGAGCCCTCCCGTTTTGCTAAAAGCAAATACTGTAGAGAGTCCTTGCTTCATGCCCTGCTTTAAGTTATCCGTGAGCATGTCCAAAGTTGGCATTGGTTTATTTATCGGACTGGCACTGACACTCAAAGGAGTGCCCTTGTTAGTGTTACTCAAAGACGAAGGGGATGGATCGAGGAGGGTATGTACAGACCTCGTCTTGGTCTCCAAAGTCGGTGGTGGCATCACTTGACTCTGTTGTTGTAGATTCGGAGTGCTCGCGTTATTATGCTGGTAGGCCAAGGAGGGCTCACTCACCGTAGACTGCATCATCATCACCGCCATTGGAGTGCAAGTGGGAAAGTCCGTAGAAGGAGAGGGAGAAGAATGAGTTCCGTTCTCACTGGCCGTTGAATTATCCCTAGGTATCTGAGCGCCTAAGTTTGGAGGCAAGGAAGGAAACAGTAGAGAAACCTCAATGCGCGGAATGTACAACACGAGGAAGAGTTCCTTGGCCTTCGCCGCCAGCTCCCCAATTACCCTCTCAGTGTCCAAGTTTAAGTAAAGGGAGAGCTCTCCAAACGCTTCCACCATGCGCATGAGGAACAGATATTGGTAATGGGTCATTTGAACGTTTACCAATGACTGCGACGTCAAAAGTACAGTAAGTGGTCCCGGACCAGCGGGTAGTTCTCTCTTCATAGTTATCGGATCTGCTACTGGCACTAAACTAGCTGATACCGGAGGGGGTGCATAAATCCACCCACTCAAGCTACAAGGATCAATGAAAGGAGATGGAGGTCCTAGTTGATCTCCCCCCACTCCAGCCCATACTCCCGCAGAATCGCCTCCCATTGACTCGAATCTAGACATGGGACCTCTTTTCTTCGCACTGCTGGATTGATTAGACTCGAAACAAAAATCGGCCCAGAAGGACTCCACTCGTAGATACCAAATATCTCTAGGCTCCGTCCATAACATCTCTTTCGTGAGGCTGGCAAGGTATTCCGAAAACGTTTCAAACTTTCGTTGCGTATGCTGCACTAGATTTTGTCTGACTAGATCCTCACCTGGAAATCAATTTTAGAGGTTACATTCCAGTCAGTTATTTACTTCAATTAAATAAGTATACTCAGCTTCTTACTATTTGCATGACGGTGAAATCTCGACAGTTTCTCCACGTTCCAGGAGTAACTTGAAAGATTTGGCTTGTAAAAATGCATTGACGAAGTACTGGAATTGCGACGGTTTGTAGAGCTGCTTCCAACCTTCTCCAAAGATTCCGAAAGCTGTTGCAAATTACCCGTTTCTACTGACCTATAGTTCGCCATCACCACTCGGGAAAGCTGGAAGTACAAGGCGGATGGCCTAGACTTCTGACCGGGATACGATTTACTTCTGTACATTACCTAAAAGAGAAGGAAATTATGTAGGGTCAAATTTATTGTTCTGTTTGACCTCTGACCATTTCCGATGAATATTCACCTTGGGTTGAATAAGTTCCAGGCGAATATCTGCATAAGGTTCCTCTTTAGAAGTATCCATTTTATTTAGTGACTCTGACAGATTGCTGGCGAAAGCGTTGAGCCAGAGCACAGTACAAATGTCCAGGTCCATTTGTATCGGATGCAGAAACGCGTAAATTTTGGGACTAGGTAGAGGAAAGCACACTTCTCCAGGATGGTAAAACCAAGTGAATTCTATATGCACCCCATGTAAATCCTTAGGTCTCTCCATGTATCCCGAGAGAAAAGGCTGGAGGCTCTCCTTCGCACCTGTGGTCACCTTGAAGATACACACGTTCTGTATACGGATGACCAGACAGGTGCTCATCAACTTGGCAATCTTATCCCCCACAACCTTCCTAACTGCATTGACGTCCGGCATCACCTGCGCTGAAACAAATGGAGAAGATTTCATCGGAGTGCCGGAAGGACTAGCGTCCAAGGTTCCTCCGCCCATGGAAGTACGTACTAAAGGACGATGCTCAGCTTGTTGTTGATTTTGAGGGAGAATGGTTTCCATGAGCTTCGCGTTAAACTGTTCCATAGCCTCTTTGAGCCAATGGAATACTTGGTTCTCTCCGTAGCGTGGCCATGACCTTCGACTCGCTCGAGCCAAATGATATGGATAAAAGTCCAGCATAATGTGAGAAAAGTGTATGTGCAAAGCAGCCCCATTCTGTAAATCCGGATGTATGGATCTACCATCTAGAGAAAAATTTATACGTCCAATTTACCCCTCCAGTCATAATATATTAATGTAACTAAAGTTCTTTATGTAAAACGTACTTCCATGATCATCCAGGAAATGGAGCACGATCTTGTCACAGATGAAGTGATAGGAGGTCTCCTTAATGTCAAACGCTTCAAAGATATTTGTGCCACCTCCGCCAGAGTTGTTCATTGCTGTGGCCTGATGTTGCTGAGCCTGGAACTCGGGTAGAGTCTAAAGAGATTTTTATAGCGTCGTAAACAATTACCAATAAAATTACTCAAGCGTCAGATTTATATAAAGTGGGTTTTACACTTTTTCCCAACCCATTATCTGAATTTCTTTTAATACCTCCAGTTTCCTCTTGGCCTTTATACGTTGTGACTCCTCCGTGGCTTGTTTCACCAACCCAGATAGGGAATTAATGAAATGGAGCGCTGCCAAAATTTGCGAGTCGGTAAGTACCCAAAGTAATTCCTCCAAAATGATGGAAAGCCTGCAGGCCACTACTTGACAATCTACTCGGAAAAAATCCGAATGGATGAATTCAGCAACCCAGGTTTTTATTTTTACGCTAACTTTTTAAAAAATCTTACCATTCAGCCGTTTTTTAATCACAATTCTGGCTTTCGCTTGATTCGTTAGGAGACGAAGAGGAGCCAAATGTCTGTCGGAAGTAGATTGTGCCTCCAAACGTAGATTTTGCCACATGACTTCTTTAAAAACAAGAACCTCTCCACGACGTACATCCTTCAAACGACTATGACTTAATTCCACGTTATTCCGCCACTGTGGGGAACGGGATTCCACTCTTATCCGTGAGATCTAAGGAACAAGGTGGAAACAGTAAATTAAGCGTTATTCACATTTCAACTCACATTTCATGTTAGTAATATAAGAAATGACGTACTTCAACCAATGACTCGAATTCCCTACTGTGGAATTTCATCTCAACGGACTCGACGGTAAGAGTGATGCCATCCACGACCTTATTAACAAACCCATACTTACTCGCAGACGAGGAAGAAAAATGATTCGAAGCATCTGTCGAGGTTTTCCTAAGCTCCTCACAAGTCTCAATCTGTACGCGAACTCGATCCAAAGCCTAAATTCAATAAAGTCACTTTTTTATTTAATTAGTTAACCTACACGAAGGTAACCTTCCTTTTGCTAGAAAGAAGGGTAAACTTCTAGCCTCTTATTTACCAAATGAATGGGCTGAGATTTGAGTCTAGTCCAAGGTATCCTGATGCTGACTCTATTGCAATGTGCCTTCTTGATCTTCATCCATGTGGGTAAAGCGAGTAAGTCTGTGAGGACTTCCTCATCTAGTTCCAAGTCTGTGAGCTCCCCCTCCCCTTTGAAAGTGCTTAGATTTATACGGTCGGAAGAAAGCTTCTTAACGAACCTACAAATTCCATTAACAAAATACAAACCGTCTAAAAAAGCACACCACCCAAGCACCAAGCAGCTCTTATAGCACACATACACAACCACAACGTTCTTCGTGTCTCTGGGGAAATGCGAGAAAGTTCTTTTTTCACTTACCGAGACAAATGCTTGAGTAGTTGGTTCTTAATGATTCCTGCCATCTCGTTCACTTTCCCTGAGTTGTTTCTCTCGGGCTGAGCCAATTATTTACAGATTATCTTAAAAGGAACTTTCTTTCTGTAACATCCTCTACCTAACAGCCTACTTTTTTATAGTGGAACGCTTATACACAATATCGTTACCGAGGGACGCTTCAACCTAAGCATGGGTCTACAAAAACGAGCTGTCCAGCAGCAACCACCAAAATCTTCTAAATGAAAGTACAATTTTCTCTCTTTTCGTTGGAATTAAGTTCAACTTGTTTCTTAAAAATATTTCATGTGAAGAACAAGGCTACGCGGCGTAATAAATTACAATTGTTTACATTACAACTTACATTAAGCGTTATCACCTAATGGACAATAAGGAGTATAAGTAATATCCAACATGTAACAGTTCCAAGCTATCACAAAAACAGTTGCTGGACACTAAACTCTAAATGACCCATAAAATATCCTAATGACAAGAAAGGTTTGGTTTCTCAAGGCAAGAAGTTCATCAAGGAAAAATAATGTTATTAGTATTACTTAATCTCGTCGTAAGACCACCGTAGGTCAAGGACACGAGGAAATAGCGTTTTTTGCTTTTGGCTTCTTCTTAACGTACAATTTTAAAATTTGGCGGGTCTTTTAAAACTAACTTAATACAAAATACAAGAGACAGAGATGCAAATTGGTAGAAAGTAAGTTCAGCTTGGTGATGATGATGTCCGTCGTGACAATAACAGTTAGTTCAAAAAATGAATTTTAAAAACAAGTGTAAACTCTTTAAAGTCGAACAAAGCTCCAGTGAATGTAAAAGTACGAGAGCGAATTCACAACACTTATCCCGCCATGTTAAAACTACAGAAAACATTTACATCATGTTATTTATCATATATGTAAATACGTACCATGTTTTAAATTGTAAACGCGGGAAAACTCATTTTCGAATTAAGGCAATCTAAAAGCTACTAAACGAAACGAATTTGAACTGAAAATATTTACGCATTTACTGTAGCTGATTCCTACGGGAATTTTATACGCTTGCAGCTTCAGTGCAGCAATTGCATTTAATGTATTGCTAAATACACGTATACCAATATGAGATTATAGGCTAATTAGCCTCAATCGTCTAATACATTAAAAGTGTAAAGCAGAATTATGCAGTAATGTATTATCTGTTTACAATCTTAAAGAGCAAGAAGTAGAACAGATGCGGCAAAAATATAGCGTAAAATCTGGTGATATGACTCAACGTAACTACATCAAAGACTTATTAAAACTCAAGATGACGACCATCGACCATCATCCCATTAACTTTAATAATCACATGATCATCACCACAACACGTAAAGAATTTGTTTGGTGTGTGAGCCACAAGTATTTATTTAGGTCGACAAGACACGGCTCATTGTTATCCTTGTATTGACACGCCACAAATTAATCATTATTGCTCACGTCGTCATCTTCACTTGTTCTTTACATTCAATCAATCTCGCTGACAGAACGACAGAGTTTAAATATTAAGTTGCTTTTTCAGCTATTGTTCAGTCAGTTAGTATGGCCACAAATGGGAAACTTTAAGAAAACAAAACAATCACTGATGAATCCTGAGTTTGAGAAATGTGTACATTTCCTGAGTGTTTTTTTTACTGATCAGCTGATTTCCTTACTTGCTGTCCCAGGCTAAATTCACGTTTTATTTTCTATTTCCATGTTTCAATGTTTACAAGGGTTTTTCCTCTGACAAGGCATTTTTGTCATTTAGTGTGACGTGCCAAACAAGCGAGTATTTTTCTTTCAATTCAGCTAACCACAGCCAGCGCGTTTTCGAGTTTGTTCACTTTGACATCTGGGACGACATTGGTACCGCAGTCAAGTTGTAGTATGATGCGTAATTATGACTCGAATCTCGGACAAAACTCCATCCATGGCTTCACTGCAAAATTTTAAGTACTACTTTCGCTTATCACCTAGTCAAGTGTAAAGCGTCCGTGTTGATACGAGTCTACTGTTGAATGTAAGTGTATTACATATCACACGATGATAAAAAACAAGACACTTATAAACAGCCGCATCAGCACTGGCTTACTATGGCGTTTGCAGCGTAGCGCACTTCACATAAAAAATAAAAGTTGATTCATTCAAGTGTCTAGTCAAGAGAGATGAAAAGGTAAACGAATGCAACACTCAGGATAAGGCTAATACCTAGAGTATTTTTTTCACGTTCTAATTTCTGCAATTAATATGCAGCGTTGATATTAAGGTACGAAAGAACAAATAAATCTCTGAAATCTTTAAACACACCTTGATACACTAATATTATATCAATACGTTTCAATACTGCTTAATATTAAGTATCTACTCTAATAAAAAAATATGATTTGGTTCTTCAGGGGAAAAAATCCGATTATGCGATGTAATATTTTCGCAGCAGCTCCACTCCAGACCTGCCTGTTGTATCACTAACAGCTACGTAAGACTAACTAAAGCTTGTCCATGCTTTTGGGAGCTCCTCATGTTTGCTCACTTGAGATCAGAGTCCAACCAAAAAAGAAACTTACACATGACCATGTTTTTTATTCTGCTGCTGTTTCTTAGTTTTCTTGTGAGCACCTAGTACCACTTTGAGGTCTGAGGTCCGTGTGTCGCTAGAAGCTAGTTAAAGAATGGAGAAAGGGACAGAAGGAGATGTAGAGTTTTTGTTTTGTTCACTCTCTTCTGGCTTTAAACAGATTTTCCAGTTCGCATGGGAATGCATGTGAGAATAAAAAAACCAGTCACATCATACCAAATTCACTCTTCACATTCATTCATAATCACAGAGGCTTTGGTTTCGTTTTCATTTCAAATGAGGAAATCTTTTCTTGTTTTTTTTTTACCGAGAGTGGAACTTTTTCAACAAAAGAATGGGTCTTTAGATGGTATTATTACTTGAGGATTGCTTACATTGCATTGTCCTCGTATTTTTCAAGTTTTACTCGAAATGTTTGGCTACGGAGGACCATGTACCTTACATAGATTCATTCATGGAATAAGTAAATGAGTACAAGTACAATATCTAGAAGCTTAACTTGTGCTTGTAGTTGCAACTGAAAATATGGCCCTGCTTGCCTAGGCCTCCCTAAACAGGAATCTTTTGTTGTTTCGAGCCAAGGCAGAAAAAAAACCAGCATCATCGTCATGAATTATATAGTTTGGTTGCAAATATTATGATATGTTGCAAGATGTAATAAAGTTTGGTTCGTTGTACCAAAATGCGAAACAAATATATCAAGGCAATGACGAATGGTTTTGTGGGTAAAGATTGCATAAAAAAGTGAAGTAATCAAGTTGAAGCAAAGCTCATCTCATTTCTACCTAACATATCCTATCATCACAATAGATATTTTCTAACAATGCCATCGGAATTAGTAAAACATCTTTGTTTCTCTATACTCATTTGATTGAGCTAATCAACTCAGAAAATAATGGAACGAGAGGAGCATAAAGTAATTTTGTTTTGTACTAGAGGAATTCCAAAAGTTAACAACTTGTACTCCTGTGTAGCCCCCAACACTAGATATTTTTCGTACAGGTTGTTTTCTTGGCATATTGCTAAAATCTAAACAAGATGATGTGAATGATGTGGCTTCACTGGCTTCGTTTTAGTCTCTCTCGCTCCTCTCCACAAAGTACACATAAGAGTATGACGCGTGAGAAAACAAAAATCTTGAATGATGCAAGCCCCCAAACGGAAAAAAGCCTAGCTTATTACATATGTATGATGATCCACTCTATTATTTAAAGCTGCGTAGGATGAAAAAAAGTACCTGAAATTCCAAAAACACAGATTTAACCCCAAACCATATTAACTCACAAATTTGAAGAAAAAAATCGCTTCCGAATAAATGATAGGATCTTGATGGTTTTGATTGGCACGAATGAATGATTACATCAAGCTTTCAAGTAATAATGTAAAAATTTCAGATGAAATTTGGAGTGGAATCTTGAGCCCACAGAGAGAATCAAATGAGATGTTTGTGAAACTTGGGATAAAGTACCCTACTTATTCCTATATTCCATTTTTCGCTTAAAAAAATGAAACAGTTTTTATTGATTTTGTTTAACCATGGTTTACATTGTAAGAGCAAAAGCGTTGGAGTAACAGATGCAATTTGGAGGTACTCTTTTCAAATCCTCCTCTTTAGAAATTGCCCGAAAAGATTCAGCAGAACGCTATACATACTAATCATTCTATTTGTTCTAGTATTCACTAGTTGCTATTCGGTTGAAGTGAATTGGACTTGGGTTTGGAATGAAATGGGAATGCTGGGATGATGTTTGCTTTAGTCTATATCGCTCACTTGATTCCACCCCTGTTTACCATCTTTTACATTCGATTCGAAGCGATCGACATAAAATTGCTGGGATGCTAGAACACTGCTTGTTTACTTTGCTCTTGCTGTCACTAATGAGAAAGATTTTTTCTTTCGCTTCATTTCATTACTTTCGAGTAATTTTAAGAATAGTAAAGTTCAGCACTCAAAGTTTGTGCAGTTGATGGTTGGATAGGCAATGTTTTTGCATGGCGTCCCATAAAATAAATACCTATGTGTAACCCACGCAGCCTTACATTCATTCCCTTCTCGGAGGCTTCTTTTCTTGCCATGTCAGGGCAAATATTTCACTAAATTTACTGAGGGAAGCATGAAGGAAAAGAAAACTCAGGTGTAGATTGAATGTGCTGAGCAAATAAATTTCACTTTTAGTGAAACCCTTTTATTGAGCATGTCGCCTTTTTATCTACAAAATTTAATCTAATCGAAATGTCATACTCATGCATGTTGTTTTCGAATGATTTGTACAGATTCTGGGAACTGGGAAATCATGGTAAGAGAATGGAAACACCTCCACCTAATCTGATGCTTTGCTAATAATAAAAGCTTTTAGCTTTTATACATCCGCACGACATCACATCAACGCGAAAATGCGATGAGATCAAGCGTTTTTCAAAAGAATATTGCTGTTTATGTTTCGGAATCACGGGTACTTTTCAATTTCATTTTAGCTGGAACAAGCCTTTCTGCTTTTATTTAAGTAAAAGCAGTTCGATATGAAGGAAACGTTGGGTGGAACGCAATGAAAACGAATTAAACTTTATTAGTTGGCCAGGCCAGGAGTTCTTGCAAACTATAGTTTCTGCAGTTGAGACATTCAAAAAGAAAGTGGGTGGCCATGTGCGAGACAAAGAACAAAACAAGAGAAAACCAAAACGAATCTCTTTTATTTGTCGCTTCATGAAGAACCAAAACGCGAAGCTTCCAAGGTCTTGGACTGTTGGACTTTATTATAAAGCGTACAATTATATATGAAGCACATGTCACGGAATAAATTTATAAGCAAGTAGAGTATAAACTTTTTTACTTTTGTGTGAATTACTTTCTTCTTTCTGTTTCACACGTTCATTTATTTACAATCAGAGAGGGAAAAGCACTCTCGGTGAAAATTATTTCACCTTCTTTCAAGATAGTCTCTTAGGAATGTGGAATAGATAAAGCGAGAAAGTTTACTTTAAGTGAGTACATCTAAAGAGGATATGATGGGGCAAGGTGCTTCAAAGAAAAGTTGAAAGGCTTTAGCTTCACTTTTGAGTTTTGACAGAGCCTAAAAGCTCGTGCTTTCTTCGAGAGGGAGAGAGCTTAGAATTGAATTTTTTTTAGGTTTACTTAAGCCAAAAAGAAAGATTGTGGGAGTCTAAAGGCTTTGGAAGAAAGCTCTAGAAATGGAACATTGCTTGGTTGTTCCAAATATCTTGTATGTGAAATGCGTGGCCTTGAACTTATGTAACTTAACGAAAAAAGATTGGGCGGCAGTAATCCACAAAAAATTGCTAGATTATCATGACGACGATAAGAAGATTGTTAGTGGTGCAGGCCACACTAAGTCGATCAATAAATCGTTTCGAAGAAGAATGGAAGCAGATGAACATTTTAGTGGGGAACAGTTAAAACCCACACGTAAATTACAAGCCTCTTCCCGAAATTCATTTTGTAGCTCATCGCATCACTGAAACTTCACTACTTGAAAGTAAATTGTACAGATATTAGCATGTAATTGGAAAAAGTTTACTTCATAAAGATATTTTACTGTTTCAAAAATCCATTAATCTTTTGTTTCCATCCTTTCGCCCAAACGAAAGGAAATGTCAAAGTTCAGATATATCAGAATCAGAAATGTTGAAATTTGTAGTCTGATTTGTTGTAGGTAAGTAACTCAAAGGATTAAAATGGTTGCGACAGGAGGTTAAAAGCAGCTTAAAAATTTTAAGTCATCCAGCTAAACTGCAATGCTTCAGAATGTTTCTCAATCTGCCCCAAAGCTAAGCTATTATACCAGTGCTTTGTTTCAGGAACTAGGCGTTGTAATGTAGCTTAAATACTTACTATCTCTAAATTAGTATTAAATACTAGGAATAATAAGTTTTTATTATTCTCTGTTTAATTAGGGCAGTAATTTTCAAAGATTACCGTCAACTATCTCACAAAATAATTTTCTACTAATTGTATACACGCAAGAGTATGTTTCAACAGATTTTAATAGGAACATTCTCCATTCTCTGCATCTGGTTTTCTAAAAAATACTAAAAAAGAAATTACTCTGACGGCAAATATTATAGTTTTGGAAGTTCGTTTGATTATGATGATGATGACTGATGACTGTTCACAACAGTTTCGGAGTGCTCATCGTCACTTCATTATCTATGTATTAAGGTTAGTTTTGCCATTTTACTGACCTACTGGCAAAGTTTAGGCCAGAATGGTTTTAAGCATAAATGATATAGCTTTTTAAGTTTGAGTAATGTATTCAGTATTTCCCATGGTTTATTTTATTTGTACTACGTAATTCCCATAATTTTGCTTTTAAATGTGCGTGTAAAGATGTAGGTCACTCACGGAAATGTGAACCGTGGGTGATAGTTTCCATTTTCCAGTCACCTTTACTCAACCTTTTAAAGACTTTTGCATCCAGTAAAACGACCCTCATCATAATGGAAGTAACGGATGTAATCTATGGTTTAAAACCCAGAAAAAATGATAAACAGGCCAAGTCACACCCTAGGAGCATTATGAATCCTTTTCCGTGGAACATAAAAAACAAGTGTTACATGCTTACGTGTCAGTTTACGTGTTCTACATTGATTGGTCGATTATTAATTGAATCGATCGGGTGGTGTGATGATATCCCCATGAAATTTTATTACCTAGAATTTTATATTTAGAAATAGCACAAGCACGTAGGCTCTATTGTTTGACTAGCTTAATGCTCCTTGATGGAACAATGGAACCCAGCTTATGGCTTGAACCCATATACGAATCGACTAAAGTGGTTTAATAACTAAAACATTTAAAGAAAAAAAAACAGGCATACTATGTAATATCATCAATTCATTATTTTAAAAACAATGCTCATTCCTAGTTTTGTTTAGGTTAGTAACGAAAATTCAGTTATCTTAAACTTAAAATGATAATATCATAACCTCTAAAACTGAATATACATATTTCGTCAGGTAGAAGAGGTTTTGCTTGTCTATTTCTTCCACTAGTAAACAATAACTGTTTAAACAAATACTATAAAAGTCTGTTTAAGGAAAGTCTAAAAACTTTGTAAACATTCTGGGAACCTCTGTGATTTTTTTAAAAATACGAATCTGGCAAAGGACGAAACTCAAATCTTGATTAAATACTTTGTGCCAGTGGCAAATTAAGACAAAATGCTACTAAAGGTTGACATACTCAGACACTTGCATGTATTAAGGTACGTCAATCATTAAATTCGTCTCGTTGGCTAACTATATGTAATTTTGAATTGTCCTTCACTAGATTATATTTTGCGAATTTCCCAAAGATACCTAAAATTTGCACCATGACTCGGGTAATTTAGCTGAAATAATATGCTTTTCAATTCCAAATATTTAAGACATGTAATGTAAGAAAAACTTCGCGTTAAGCCTTGAAGATGCATTGATTCATTATAAAGCGTCGTTGCTTTTCTAGCTAAAAAAAGCTCTATATTAATTAAAGTTGGATTTAGTCTTTTCGAACTTATGCCAAGTGCCTTTTGATTCTAGACTCGCACCGTGGTGGGAAAGGAGGATTGTAAAATTGGTACAGAAATGTGGTTGACGTGTAAGAGAAATTGTCACGTATTAAACAACCTGCTCAGTCAAATAGTTGGCAATACACCGTGACTAAAAATTTTCACACCATATTTTTTCAAAGAGTCCATAGGAAAAAGTATAAATTTCAGCAGTTTTTGCTCATCATCCGGAAAGCGATTATGTCGTAAGTCAGTTGTTTATCTAAATTTACCTTTTTGTTTTTTTGGTTAAAAATGAATAACTGGGCATTGATTTCCGTAGGAGACATGTAAGTTTTGGATAAAGATCTTATGGTAAATCCTCATATTTGGCTTGGGTTCGCTTCGATAAAAATTAGACAGCCTTTCCTCCGCTCTAATTTTTTAATTACTAAAATATGCACGATGTGCATTTCTCAAAAATTTTCCTAAGCAAGTTACACAGTCCATTAAGGCTATTTTGCATACTTCCTAAATAACTCATGGAATTACCCATGAAAAGTTTAGCTTGACGCTTTCTCCAAATCAAACTATTCATCCACTTTCCTTTCTGTCGGACTGGCTTATGGGAAAAAATGTGAAACTGTGAAAGTCTTGTTGCCTTGCACTTCGCCCACCGTCAAAGTCATCACCTTTCCCATCACATTCTGCATGAGCTTAGCTTAGTCTCAGAGTCTTCCCAGTATCAACAGATCAGATAAGGTTTTACAAAGCTTAAACCATAAAATGGGAAAAGAAAGCCGCTCCTAATTTTTTTCCGCAAATAGTAATCTAAGAAAACGCTGAAAGGTAACAAAAATTTCAACAAAAAAGTTCAATTCAGACACAGATATAATTGCTACATTACTTAAAAGCTCTGCGATTCCATTTAATTCAAGAAATCTTACAAAACTAAGGATTTGGAATTCCTAGTTCATATTGGAAAGTTTATAGTGGTTATGTCACCACCAACTAATCCCTTCTTAATATTTTTCCAGTTGTGTGCTAGCAGCGTTGCATATGTATGTTTCGGTATGGGACCGTATTGTACACTTTGCACTTGGCCGTGATAGGGAAAACAAAGGCAGGACAGCATAACACGGGCAACATCACAGCAGCAGCACGAGCTCACGATAAGTAACCAGGGCAATGCAAAAAAACACATAAGCTGTTGTTATTCCCCCTTAACATAACACCCAATCAATTTCTAGTGTCCTTGTCTCATCGCTGAAGAAAAAACGAGCTAATCAGCCGATATTTTGTTTCTCTTCCGACTCAAATCTTCAACATTTTTTATTTATTTTACACTGCCTAACTAATAACAATGTAATTGCGCTACAGCTAGACACCTACAATTTCGGAGGCTTTTTATTAATTTTTTGAATTTAGTAGTGGCGCAGTACTATTAAGGTACGTGTAGGGTGGTCATTCATCTTGTAAGGAAACTAGGAAACGGTTTGAGTCAGTAAGAGCCAAGTAGAGACGGAGCGAATTATTAAGGAAACAAATTATACCGCTGCAGTAATTATTATCGTTTGAACGATCTCATTCTTACTTTCTCGCAAGTGTATAGAAACAAGCTGGCTCTTTATTTGCTTCACTCGTTCTCCTTTTATTATGCTCGCGCTCAAATAACAAATGAGTCATTCTTTAAATTTAAGCAAGTTAAGCGCTCTCCACTGAGTTAGCAAATAAAAGTTTAATATTCCTAAACGATTCCATCGTGTCGTATCAACTTTCAAGTCAACTTTTACCAAATAAAACAGAGTAAGAGCGGAGCAAGCGTGGTAAACCAAAATACAAATATTCAAGCTAGTCATGAGTCACAAACAAATCACGAAATAAAGATTCCATACTTTCCCAAAGCTAGTTTAGCTCAAGTGTTTCGTCTGAAATTTAAGCAGTTTCGTCACTGGGTGTTGTTGTTGTGTGTGTTCAGGAAGAAAAAAGCAGTTCCTACTTTAAAGTATTCCAAGCTTAATTACAGTTTCAACTACTGTTCCGTGCGATACGACTCGCGTTAGCGAGTGTTGAGCAAGACACCGAGTACAACCGTCATATTTGTCTACATGCTAAAAAGTAAGTGACGTCATGACAATTGGTAGTTGGAATGCTCATTTCGTGCTTTAACGATTTGCGTAGACTTGACACACCATTTACTCATTAAAACATCTTTAAATAAGAGACCAATTAAGGAGATTGTGCATTTTAACGTGGCATACGAAATCAATGAATATTCAAGTTGAGAGTGAATTAGATTGATTGATGAGATTTATGAAAGAGCATTTAGGGAAGCGAAAATGCGTTTTCAAGGTCATACAATACAGCATGCGGCTTAGTCTTAAAAATAAATTTAATCGCTGTTTTCTTCATAGATTAGATTAGATTGAAAGTTAGAGCTTGATTGAAACATTTTGTAAGATAAGTTGTGGATGAAAGGTATGGTCTGTATGTTGCACGTGTTCATGTATATATTAATATATTAATGGGAGTTGAAGCAGATACTTAATCTACCCAAGCCATAAGTCTACGCCTAAATCTTGACATTTACTTTTTACGACTGAACTGGATAAAGATTTTGTTTTAAGTCGTATGATCCTAATCTAACTTTGGCTTTACATTTTGGATTGAATTGGGACAGAAGGTCTGTATGTCAAGTCAAGTGGATGAGAATAGTAAAAAACAGAAAGTTAATTAGTGGGATGGATTAATTTTTACAATATCCGATAGAGGAAGAGTTCATCGGATAGAAAGTCTAAAAAATGTGTTTATCACATAAATGCATGTAATTTTTCTATTCTGTAGTGTTTGGTTTGCTCTGTCGCGTTTCCTTATCAGAGATTCTGTCAGGGGCAGGGCCAATGGCATGTTTTATTTGGAGCCATGTGCCATGTGAGATCAGGCCAAGAATATGTGGTTTATCAAAGCGTGTGTCGTATGCGTACGAGGTACGGCTGTACGCTGTCTACTGGTTTTGATCAAACATGTGCTGTACAAGTAATATAGCGGCTCTTCCCTACTTCCAGACCATTCCCATTAGAGAAAGTTTGTAGCGCGATGATAATTAATGATAAGTGGATAAGGCAGAAAACACGTTGCGTTCAGTCTGCGTTGCACAATCCAATCGGTAATCCTTCTCGGTGGGTCGTCTTACACAGTAGGCTTATTTTGTTTTCAAGAGTTATACAAGCCGTCCAGCAGTAGTGATCGAGTAGAAAGGAAATCGTTGGGGAAGTAGTTAGTCATTTCATTACAAGCTTAGTACCTGATAAGAAGTCGGTTGTCAAAGACGTTAATTTCTTGGTGAATTTTCGGTAAAAGTTTGGTTTTCTGTTATGTTAACTTGTAGACTCGCTACCAGCATGGTTCCCAACGAATCGTATGGGTGCATCTTGCGTACGCCATCAAAGGTGGCGGCTGACGCAGAGCTTTCCAAGGCTTACGAGAGTTGGATGAAGTGGGATAAGAACCCTACAACCAGGGCTCAGATTGAAGCCATGGCTAACGAAGGGAAACTGGATGAATTGCGTAAGCAGCTTTTGAAAAGGCTCCAGTTTGGTACCGCTGGACTACGCGGTGTCATGGGCGCAGGCTATGCGTGCATGAATGAGCTGGTGGTCATCCAGACCAGCCAGGGATTGGCTAATTATGTGGCGAACAACGTTGAAAAGTTGCCACTATCTGTTGTCATCGGGTATGATGGTCGCTACCAGTCCAAACGGTTTGCTGAGCTCACAGCCAACGCTTTTCATAAGGAGAAATTCAGGGTCTGGATTACTTCCCGAGTGTGCCCCACCCCGTTCATACCGTTTGCAGTTACTTATCTCAAGTGCGCGGTGGGAGTGATGGTTACCGCATCACATAATCCTAAGGAGGATAATGGCTACAAAGTCTTTTGGGGCAATGGAGCTCAAGTTAGTTAAACTTGAAAGGTTTATTTGTATATGGAGCATTGTCTCTAAATAAAATAATTTACATTCTTACAGATAATTTCGCCAATGGATAAGTATATCCACGCTTCAATTATGGAGCATTTGGAACCCAAGGATTCAGCATGGGAGAAGGGCGTTGATGGAAAAAAGTACACGGACCCTTTGCCTCTAATTGAGCCCGTTTATTATGAGCTGCTTGCCAAGGAAATTAACTTCATTAAAGCAAAGCACGAGGGCATCCCCCTCAAGTTTACTTACACTGCAATGCATGGCGTCGGATTCCAGTTTGTTGCTAATGCCATGAAAGAAGCTGGGGTTGACATGGTATGTAGTATTTTATTTTAGAATCGTTTCCCAGAAGAAGTTACAACATAACAACATACAGAAAATCAAGTAACTTTGCTATGGACTTTCAGAAGGAATTGTGCGTGGTTCGTGAGCAGCGTGATCCAGATCCAGAGTTCCCCACCGTGAAGTTTCCTAATCCAGAAGAGGGAAAAAGCGCCTTGACCCTAGCAATGAAGCTGGCGGACAAGGAGAATTGTCCCATCATTTTGGCTAACGATCCTGATGCTGATCGTCTTGCTGTCGCTGAGAAGCTACCAAGGTAATAAAATTATATGGATTGTCTGCTAAGTAAACCTTATTTAGAATTGATTGAATTGATCAATTGAATTTAGTGGGGAATGGAAAATCTTCAATGGGAATGAACTTGGCTCCCTCCTTGGTTGGTGGGCGTGGGTTTGTTACTCTGAAAAGCCAAACCGTTTGAATTCAGAGGATTGTTTCATGATTGGGAGTACAGTCTCCTCGAAATTTCTGAAAACCATGGCAGAATCTGAAGGATTCAACTTTATCGTAAGCAATATATATTATGACTTGATGAAACTACTTGGACGCTCTAAAAGTATGTAGTGGATGAAGACATGGTTAATTTGTTTTAGGAAACCTTGACTGGATTTAAATGGATGGGGAACGTGGCGTATCAACTTTTACGTCAGGATAAAGCAGTGCTATTCGCTTTTGAGGAGGCTATTGGCTTCATGTTCGGTACGAACGTGTTGGACAAGGATGGGATCAGTGCGGCTGTGAACGTCGCACAAATGGCTTCAATCTTATACAAGGAAGGTCTCACCCTAACCAAACAGCTGCTTAATCTTTACGACAAGTGAGTGATGATATGATGATGACATAACAGAAAGAATTATTACCACCATCTGGATTTTGGATCATAAGGTGTGTCACACATTAATCTACTCCTTTGATTGATCACTTCTTAGGTACGGGTATCACGTGAGCCACAACTCTTACTACATCTGCCACGACCCCATTACAATCAACAAAGTATTTGACAACTTACGTAACTTCCATGGAAGCAATGGACAGGCTGGAGTAAGTACTTATTATCATAATAATGAATAGTATAAAGTCTAGGGTTAACTAAATTTTTAAAATCATTCACTAGTATCCATCCGGTTTGATGAATAACAAGTACAAAGTGATTGCGGTGCGAGACTTGACTACTGGATATGATTCTGAAGAGGCTGACCAAAAAGCTAAACTACCCGTGTCAAAGAGTTCCCACATGATCACCTTCAAATTTGACAATGGGCTAGTTCTCACCCTGAGGACGAGTGGGACGGAGCCTAAAGTCAAATATTATTCTGAGCTTCGCGCCGAACCTGGCAACAGGTAAATAAAAACATCATGACCCATATAATGCTCAGATAATATACATAATATTACCCATTCTTTTTGCCATTGTCCAGTGACCATAAGAGAATCAAGGAGAACCTGGACTCGATTATCATGGCCATGGTGAACGAGTGGTTGTTGCCTGAGAAGTGGGGCTTAATCGCCAGAAGTGATTAGAAGCTGAAGTGACTTGATCGCATCATTTCAACATTTTGCTGCGCGTAGAGGAGACACGACTTTTAAAGAAAAATCTGCATCTGTAGTTAAGTCTATCAATGAAAACTGAAAGCCAGAGAGTGAAGCTAAATGAAAATATAAATGTATGAGCGTGTAGTCGCGTCGTGTGTGTTATCTCAATTTCTTTTCCTCAACTTAGGTTTAACTGTACAACGTACTGAACTTTTTTTGTTTCTTTAATATTGGACATGTAATCAAATCGAACCAAAAATTGGAACCATGGAGATCTTAAAGTCGGATTATCATAGTATTCTATGTAATTTATATGATCAAGCTAGTGTACATACTTCATACAAAAGTAGACTAGTGAAAATATAAGATAAGAGGTCTTAGAACAAATGTAAATTAAGTACTTATCAAACGGTTTCAACGTCTTAGGTTTTGTTTCTCTCTCATTTTCACTAAAACAAGCAAATGACGACGACGTGTTACTAACTCCACCATACGCATACTATCTACCATCTGCACTAATATTTTGAAACACGTGGGGCGGGAAACAAATTTTCAAAAAAATGTTTTTGACGGTGTTGACTAGAATCTTTGTAAGCATAGGCTGATTGAGTACTCTGTACATTATATGTAACATTGTTCTCTGATTTTAACAAACGTATCGTGATTATGATTCGTGTGATGATGTATAGAAAAATGCACGTAAATGAGTTCAAATATACTGCACCTGCTAATACGAAGCGAAAATTTACGCGTTTTAATATTATGACTATCGCTGAAAGGAGAACAATGTTTTTTTTTATTTTACTGGTTTACCTATACTATGTTCCTGTTCCAATCTTGTCATTATTATGGAGTATGGTATGGAGTGTGGAGGAGGCGTTAATGGAAACATGATCTATTCGTAGTACATATGATGCTATCTTTTACTAGTTTTATGTTCTAGTGTAAGCTATTCGTTTGAATGAACGTACCTATCATCAGCTGACTAAATAGACTTTAAATTTTCGCGGCTCCATGTATACTGTAAATTTATATGGCTTGTTTTGGTTTCTAATTGTAAGTGTAAACGAAGGATATTCATTCTCTTGAGTTGTGATGTTTGTTTTTGTCTGCCTTATCTTGCAATGTATCTTTAAAAATGTTACTTTTACCGGTGGCTCGAGTAACTTAATGGCTGCGCATGAGTAACTTAAGATTTTATTTCAAACTAAAAATATATATGCAGAACAGTAGCCAAAAAAACAGTAAAATGAACTGACATTGTAATATTGTATTAATACTTATGTGAATGTTATATGGCTGCGGAGATATCAAATAAAATTACTTCTATTTTCCGGCGTATATTGACGAAACCACAGAGTCTAGTGTAGTTCAATCATGTTTCTTTCCATTATATGCTTCATACTCATTAAAAATCACTGATGTGGAAATAAAGAGCGAAATATTTTTGTAGGTATTCATATTATTAATATTTTTTCGATCTAATACAGTAATAATATAATTATTCATAGTAATCCTTCGTCGATGATACTCTATACTGGGGTTAAGTTTCAGTCACTTCGCGCCTAAACCTCTTCAAACTTTAGTCTGTATACGGATTTCAAATTTGTGTCTACGGTTACACTAGTAGTAAATATACATACAGTTCACTTTCCAACTCCAACTATAATGCTAATATACAATAAGATTTTTTTTCTTGATATTTTATAGTAAGGATAACATGCCTACTATCTACAATTTATATTTAGTGATGGTAAAGTAAAACTTCAAACTTAAGATAGGGATCCGAACAATATTACAGTTTGTAATTAATCAAGGAGCTAAGCTTATGAATAATTGAGTAATTAATGATGTGGTAATTCAAGTCCAGGGATTAGATTGTTTTCTTATATGCCTTAGATAAATACTTGGTTGGACACTAGATGCAGTGTGGTTGTTGGTAAGAGAGAGGAGGGGGGTAACCGTAAAGAATTAAAATGAACTCCATCTCGGAGCTTCGTCAGTGAATCTTAAGGGATTTTTAGATTACAGAGATTTCCTCATCGTCACGTTCATTTCCACTTGAAAGATCGGTGGGGACGTCACAAGGGGATGAGCTTCGGCTCCTGTAGTGCAGTTGATTCTGGTAGAACTGTTGTAACTGATGATGATGCAGATGATGGTGATGATGATGCTGTATTGAATAAGGTGACAAGGGTCCAGCAGGAGAAGAGCTCCTAGAGTCTACGTCCACAGACTGTCCCACGTCATCAGAAGACAACATTCTAGTCGGGGTCAAACTCCCCTTGCCACCACCATCATTACTACCCTCCTTAGGAAGATTGTTGTTAGTGCTTGTACGATTGCTACTGCTTCCGGTGGATTTTGAGGACGGAGGGAAACCTTTAGTGTTGGACAGCCCAATAGGGGAACTCAACGGGGATACGTCGGACAAGTCAATTTTAGGCTTATCACTTTCCGCATCGCTTAAATCCGGATGGGGATTGTTCTTATTGGGTAGGGTCTGCTCTCTAGACCCTCCATTTGCCAATAACTCGCGTTCCTTCGAATTCCTCCATTTCATCCTGCGATTTTGGAACCAGATTTTCACCTGAAAGTATTCCAACCATCACAATTTATTACAATAGGGTGTGTATAAACTACATTCCCAAAGGCATTTTTATCCTTTAAGTCGCTGTCACCATCATATTTATCATATCGTCAATTTTCTACTACGTAATTCCTACTTATCTAAACCCAGATCCAATTCAATTCACTCCCCACAGCCCTCATTCCTTCCATCTCACTTCCCTCCTCCATTATATCCATCCTTCACTCTCCAAAAAATATCCTGCTTAACTCAAACCCATGAAAATTTGCTCAACGAGCCGAACAAAAAATAAGCTGGAAAGCAAACCCTTCTTGTCGTCGGCATCTGCAAAAAAAAATCTACTCAAAATATACGGACTTGTTTTGTCGGTCATATCACACAAATCTCATCATCATCATTTTCTCGGTTCATGGTTTGGCTTTTGCCGTCATCCTCATCATCATCGTCAACTGCGAAATACCAATATTGTACCATAATGATATTTTTTACCCTCTGTTTCCTCCAAAAAAAATCCTTCCCTTTTACATTCAGATTTGTATTATGCGACCTCTCTTTTTTCTCCAACTGCGATGCGATGATGATGATGCCTGCTCGACTTGAAAACCTGTCAAATACATGTGACTGCTCTCTCTCTCTTTCTCCCTCTTTTTCATCTCTTGTCCAAAAACCGAAATAAAAGTACAGAAGCTGGGATATATTTAGGGATAAAATGCTTTCACCTTTTCTTACACTGAAACAGATTATTACTTACTTGCGCTCATTTTTTTTCAATACGCTTACATTTCATTTCAGTGCGGATCAATTCAAATCCAATCTAATAAAATGTTATCGATAAATGTATTTATGGTATTTTTCATCACATTCAGCAACCCACGCCAGGAATCTATGGTTACCAATTTTCCTCCTGGATTCCATCATATTCTTAAAAAACTTTCTTTGCAACGTTAACCATTAGATTTTATGTTCATTGGGAATGAGTATACTCCATTAGGTTATCAACGAAAGTTAATTGTAAATATCGTGATCATCAGAATTCACTGATGCGTTCTAAATACCCCACCATCGCTTAACGAAGTTAAAAATGAACTTGCCTCCCATCTTCTTTAGATTTTTTCGGGAAGGGGTAACTCCCTATTTGTAATTGACTAAAACAAGCCGTTTTTTGTTTCAGTACAAAATGGATTTTGAAGAAGATGCGCAGTTAATACAGATGTTCTTGTAAAAATTCAGTTCCTTCAAGTTCTTCAGGCTTTAGCTGGGTGCATAGGAGGATCATCTCATGTCATGCATGCATCTAACACTTTACTCACTTTATATCTGAGCAGATTTGGGAGGAAGAAAGAATCAAGATATTTTGTTATGCTTGCTTAGGAAATAGCTTTGTAAAGGAGAAAAATTTCCCTGGAGAAGAATGACTGGGAGAAAACTGTACATGTGAATGTGGAATGTAGACCCTTGACACATCTGCAACTGACAACAACAGAAGCAATCCGCTCTTTTATCCATCGCCGTACATAATATTCTATTTGAGGGTCCATACACACACGCTCTCGCACATACAGACACACACACACGACTTGTTTTCTCCGGCACAATCTGGAATCAGGGAAACGGATATTTAGTCCGCAGAAGGGAAAATAAAACAAGTAGATTTCCTCCGTATAATATATTTATGCGGAGGAAATCAAGGCCGTAGCGGAAAAATGGTATTGAGATCTAATCCTACAGTTTACTTATACTCAGAGAGAAACTCGAATTTCAATCAGATCTTACTCTCTCCAGATTCCAGATCCAGTCATACTCACAATCGGTACATTGCCTTTTTCGAGTTGTTTGTCAACCAACGTACGTTTTTTTCTGGAGATTCTGCTTTTGTATGGATGGAGTTATTTTATTATGATGCATCTATGCATGTGCCACCTACTAAATAACGTACAGGAGGGAAAAAAGACCCATCCTTAAAAATTCTTATACAAGACGCCCCTCCACCAGAGTTTTTGGTCTGTGTCGAAACAAAACATCCACTTCCAGCGTTTACGGTTAATCGAATGGAACAGTTTAGAATTTGTGGATGGGGAATTTACCCAGTACCTACAGTCGCTATCCTTCTCTTAGAGAAAACGTGAAGATATTTTGAAACAGAGTTCTCCCACACCAAAATACCCCTCCATCTCATCCCACTATGCCATATACGATGCTATTTCATTTTTCACATTTGACTTTCATAATATTATGGTGATATGTCAAGAACAGGAGTACACACGTAAAAGATTACAAATTATAATGTAGGCATGGCCTAGCATAATCCCAGGCTTTAGAATAATGCTGGAAGGGAGGAAGACGCTCCTTATTAAACCTATGGTGGTGGTCTAGCAGTTGCTCGAATGAAGAGAAAACTATTTTCTCTCGTGTCTCTCCACTTTTTCCTGTTTTTTATTCTTGCAAAGTGTAGATAAAGTGGATAAGGAAGCCGGCAAAGAAGGAACGAGCGAACGGTCTCTTTTTATTGCCACTTGAGGTGCACTCATGTATTTATTATCTGCCTCTTTCAAGTAAATCCCTATTTTTTATTTATGATAGGCCAGATACTAAGAATATAACGGGGAAGCGTTTCATCATCCTAAACTGAAGGAGAAACTGAGTCATGTTTTTAAAACCGGAATTATCAAACTAAAGCGAAATCAAATTTTTCCTAATTCCTTTCCTATCATATTTTTTGATGAATGATATTAATACTGTAATTAATACTTCATATGTCGTCATCCAACAAGAAAACAAGCCAGATGGTCTTTGTACCAGCAAAACCAAGAAACTTTTTAACATGTTATGGGCGTTTTGGAGAAAGCCAGGGAATATTATGGAGATCCAGATCAACAAGAGCGTATAACAATGGAATGAAAGAAAGGAGTCCTTGTCGCTGTCCAGTGAGACTAGCAAATGTACAAACAAGCCGTGCACGAAAACAAAACCGAAGTGTAGTTGGCCGTGGTCAGGCACAACATTAAAAATGTTAAGGAAATAATAGAAAGTACTTTAATGGATTTCAGTGAAAGTTGAAAATTCATTTGCAAAATGGAATAAAAAAGACAAACTCATTCGCATTCGTACAATCCATTCGATACAAATTAATTGTTATAGGCTCTTAATTGAATTAATTTGTTACTGATTTTAGGGAAATAATTAAATAATTTTTTTACTATTAATTCAACAGTTTATTTCAGTAATTATGGTTAAATAATGATAATGGACAATTACTCCTACGTTTTGGCCTATTGGTTAGTTCACAATTAGCTGTTGTTCCACCAAAACTGATTAAAGTTGACTACATGAGGTTTTCGGAGAGTCTATGATGATCATAAAATGTGTCACCACATTCGCATCGCATAAGAGGGGAAACCAGAAAATTCCATAAATGTATAGGATTCCGTGATGCGAAATGAATTAATTATTGTTTGTGTTTGAAAGCTGGCATAATAATAAAGCTCATTGAATGCCTGAATATAATAAAGTATACTCCATTTGGCTATTCTCTGTTTAGGAAATGTGTTACTTTTCTAGATCGTAGCGTATGTTTCAGACTGTAGTTATTCGTGGAACAACACTCAATTTCATATGAAGCTGTTATCGTTCCATTTTTTTCAGTAAAAAACGGAGCGAGTAAAAGGGGGAAAAAGTTAGGATTTTTGTTCTCTTGCGTGGGCAACTTCTCATTGGCTTCAGCTGAGGGGAGAAGTGGTGAAGGCAGGGCCTACCCGTCAGAGCTCCGCTCACGATTCGTCCACAGCTGCGAATGAGCGTTGCAACAAATGTTGCCAGCGTTATTATGTGTACCACAGGCTCATTTCATGTAATATTCTACAGACACACATGACATCAAACAGAGCCAACTCCACTCCAATCCACTCTCAATCCTCTATTACAATCCCTAATTCGTATTAATGCATTTTTATTAGAGCTCTCTCTCCAGCCAAGACAAAGAATCAAGAGCGGCGGTGGTGGGGAACGCATCAAAATGAAAGAGCAATATCACCCTACTGCTTTCCCTCCACATCCTATGGAATAATCTGCAAGGAACGATTTCCATCTCTTACAGTATTAATATATGCTTGCCCAACAGCTCACAGATTCATTGGAGAGGTCATAATGACTCACTTAAGTAATTTCTACAGAGCTCTTCTCTCCTCACGCAACGCAACTTCAAAACAAACTTGCACCACCAAATTTGTGCCAGGTAGACACACACCAGCCTGAATAATCCCTCCAGGAGTTCCAGGACTTTCCTTAACAACACATGCCAATGCAAATATAGAAGCTTACTGTACATAAAAAGTAGCAACAAGATTGCTCCACTGATCATCATCATCAACATTATCATCCCAATGTTTGAGAATTCTAGGAAAAAAAGAGCACACACCAAGAGAAACTTTCCCCAGAGAAGATGGTTATTACGATTATTATGTATTGTTATGATGGGGATTATTTTATGATTATTGCTACCCTTCATATCCTCATCATCGCACAATATGTGGCTATGCCTGCTACACTATCGAACAAAAGAACACTATCGTCAGCCTATATCTTACATCTAAACATCCCATATCTCCCAACTTTCCCTTCGAAACTACATATTACACCCATTCTAAGAGAATCCAATAAAAAAGGGAAAGCAATAGACTCTCCATCCGTTTCCTCCCATGGAGAAACTATTTATGTAACACTGGAAACAATTTCCATTCCTTATTACTATTTGTTCCCTTAAGGTTTATGGATTTAACAAAAACTCTAATCCAATATCCTTTTCCCAAAGTATTACTAAGATCTAGAAAAAAAATGCTTTCTCTGTAAGCATCACAGCACACATGAAATGTTTAAGAAAAGAAAGCGAGAGTCAATCCAAACTAAAAAAAGATATATAGAGAAGAAACGGCTTAATTCATTCTTCCCATCGATCCTTATCATCATCATCGCCCTTTCATAAGCTTACTACACTAGCTATTCTTTTCTGAGAAAGTTCCCAAGAAAAAGTACACTTTCCCTAGAGATTTAGAGATTATTACATTTTCCCTTTTAAAAACTACTTTCGGATGAAAAACCTCCCGTAAAAACGCAAGTTGTTAGCAATTCCAGCCACATATCATGTTATCATTAAAGAGAAAGGGAAAATGTATCTAAAAAATTATATCCATATAGTCTCAAAATGATCATTATACGTTTCATAGGTAATATTAGAAGCAATAATCATAATAAAATGGTATATCCCATTATGACTATTTTCTCTTCCATTTTTTCCCATTTTCATCATTTCCTTTCTTTTTCCTTAGGAAATAATCTATTTTTTTTCCTCCTACGGGAATGTTTTGTGTGTGTGAGGTGGTGGTATGGATAAAGCGTAGTACTTTTTTTCGTGGTGTGGTGCAGTGCTAGTGTCATCTCCAACTGTGCCACATCTCTTTTCTCTCTTTATTCCATTTTTCCACTTTCTTTTTCCTCCTTGTGATATTCGATATTCCTACACTCTATTCTTTACACGGACCAACCAGAAAGTAAAAGAGAAAAAATCAAGCTGATGATAATGCCGTAGCCTTTGCTAGGGCTGCTTTTTTCCACTCAAATTTCCCTCATCATCATCAACATTATCGGTATTTTCTTTTGTAGAGTTTCCTCTTTTTTATAATATTTCTACTTTATTTTCACCGATGAAGACTAAACTTTAGAAGAAAGCCACAGCGTTAAGGAAGAAACTAAGAGTTTCCAAAAGTCAAATCTCATTTTCTCTACGGAATCGATCAGACTTTTGTGTCTGCTTTGAAGAAGAAAAAAAAAACCTTTTAATGCATTTCATTTCCTTTCCCTTTTGTAATCTCTTATTTAAGTTTGGAGAAAAATAATCTGAGAGAGTTCACAGGGCGCCTAAAGAAAAAAAGGGTTGTCTTCAAAACATATAATTCCATAAACCACTAGAAAAATTCTAACGCTTTGTTCAACCCTATAGCCCATAGAATATCAAGGAGATTCCACCAAATCCATAGTATTCTTTATGGTGGCTCTCCAATTCCCAATCATTTCAATTGAAATTAAACCCAAAGAAAAAAAATTACAAAAATACCTACACTCTAGATCGCCATTTACATCAAGAGAATAAACGAGCCAAGCCATATCAACCGCAAAAAAGAATCAAGTGACAAGTAAAAAAACAAACAGTCAGAAACAGATGAAAATATGAAAAATCACTGCTCCATTTATGCTCAAAACTATTATGGAGACTTTGTTGAGCAACTACAGAGGGAAAAAAAGATCTGTCAAGTGGATGGACATGTGAGTTGGCGAACATGCCTACACTCCTACACACTAGGCGTATGGAGTTACTCCATAAATTATTAATAAATTTGACAATATTGAATAAAAACGTTGTGATGGACAAGTCAAGCGGAGTATTCTAGAGAAGGGGAAACTTTCTAGTTAGGAATTTAGTAAATATTTGTCCGTGGAATTATTAAAGCATAAGTGTTTGGTTTTTTTGGTTGAATTAATGGGCTTAAAAGGATTCAACCGTAGATTAAACAGGAGTTTTACAAAGTCAACAGAATGCCACCGCTAAAACTACCACCCTCCAGAAAGAGTAGCTTTAGAAGCTTATGTAAATTAGGGTAGGTTTTTGAACAAAGTAATCTAGACAAGAGCTTTTGCTGGAGTTGAAGGAGGGACATTCCTATCTGGGAAAATTAACACAAGTTCGGATCTAAGGTTTCAAATGCATTAAGTTCTGAATGCATTGATTGGACTAGGGCTGAGGAGGGATATGGCGTTAAAAATTGAAACAGTTGGGAATCCTTACCTGGGAATCTTTCAGTCCTAGTTTTTCCGCGAGTTTCTTTCTGTCAGGCTTTGATATGTATTTCTGGATTTGAAACCTTTTCTCCAATCCCTTCCGTTGAAGATCGGAGAAAACGGCACGACGCATCATCCCACGTCTCGGTTTGCCCCGTGGTCCACCAGCCCATGGGAAAGTGCCTGGTAGGGGGAACACACTAGAGCCACTGGGATGGTGACCTTAATTTAAAAAAGCATTTTGGTTAAAACTGAAAATATTTTGAATATATAACACTTTCTTTTAGTAAACTGTACCTGGAAGGAAGCTTGGATGTCTACAAGAGAGCAGGGCGTGTAAATGAGGATCAAACACGGAGCCTTGACCTCCAGCTGATACTGCAGGCCTAGGAATGGGTTTCGCTATTCCACCATTTCCACTCCCACCGTTGCTCCCTGATCCTGGAGATATTCCATAACTTGTGAAGAATGAGGCCGGTGTAACGAATCCTGGAAATTTTAACATATCTGTAAAATATCAGGGGTCAAGTAGCAAATATAAAACTACATAAATTATCAATTTTAAATGAGTCTACAATGTTTTTCCCAATCAACCATTCCTTGTTCATCCACTCTAACAAAAATCCTATTTTATTGCCTCTTTCACCGTTACACCAACTACCTTTACTACCTCCCTAAATATTTATATTTTTACAGATGCTCCCCGTTTTATACACTTTTTTGCAAATCCAGTTCAATCTGTTATCTTTTCCAAGCATGCTTGCCCTTAGCTACGCACTAAAACGCTACCTATTCAGATAAATGGTCCGGGTGGGCAAGACTAGCTGTTTTTTATTGTAACCACATTATCATTAATAGTGTAGAAATACCGCACACAAACCCCATCTCCAGCCTCGAAAGCTTAAAAAAGCATAACTGAATATTATTTTTTACTAAAGCATTCATTCTCTCTAAACCCTAAAAATATTAAAGATACAAAAGGTGTTTCTCTCCGGCAACATTAAGGATCACCCTGCCGACCCCACAATGACAAGAATTGCGCAAAGCCCACTTACAATAACACAAGCTAAGCAAATCCCTTCCTATTCAGTAGATTTTTTACGGGAGCTAAACTCCAACTTTAGAATAGGAGTAATAAAAGGAATTAAAAACAGTTTATTTTCATACAAACAAACAAACGCAACATAAAAAATCTCTTACAGTTTCTGACCAGACTGTTTTCCTCTTTTTAAAGTGAACCATACCAGTTTTGTTTATCCTAGGGCCATTCTTCCTCACAAAAATATTTTGACAAGCTGTGGCTGAGCCGAAGCCAATGCCTAATTAATTTCCTAGAGCATAGCGTAACTTTTCAGTATTTCACCAGATCAGTAAAGTAAATGGGCTACACATTTTTTTTATAAAAAGTGGGCTACGATGATGCATTTATAACCGTTAAATTCCCTACTAATTTATACGGGGCCATTTAAGTTTATTCATTTTTTTTATTTTTGTCATTGCTGCCGAAACCGAGAATCATTTTTATTGCGTCGGCCGCTCCGTGAAAAGTAATAGGGTTGGAGGTTGGAGCGTGCCTAATTCTGTGTGAATGAATGCCGATGACAGAGCCAAAGCCGAAACGAACCATTATATTATGGTCAGATGTCATTGCCTCTTTTGTACGAGACAAATCTAAATTTTATTAAAGTTTACATATTTTCGGTTCAATTAGTCCTGCTTTTTTCTACAGAGTATTCATAATGGATGAAAAATTGTAACAATTTTAAACTCACATTCAATTTCACTTTTCACTTCTTGGATTGAAATCATTTTCACGCTTAAATTTCAAATAACGAATGAAAATGGCCAGTTCCTTTCAAAAGAGTTTGCTGAAAAAAACTGAACTGAGATTCTTTAACGGTATTCTTTAAAATGGATGGAGACCCAGCTCCAGTCCGAAATGATTCTTGCTTCATAAAGAATTATCCTAGGGAATTGTGAGAGCTTGGATTAATCTCTGAGCAATTTGTTATTTCTAGATTAAATTCCAAGCCTTTCTTTAACGAGCCTTGTTTGTATTTTCAAGTGGGCATTACTTTTATTTACCTACTTAAGTGTAACCAAAAGCAAAAATAAACATTATTGCAACTCCCCACCACCCAGGATTTAAGCCTAGGATTATTTTTTCCCTTTAGTTTGTCCATTGGACTGGGTCTTCTGTACAAAAAAAGGAGCAGCATTATAAAGTAGCAGTTTCAATGGTAATTTAGTCACCTTGTTGATCTTTGAGAGTAAAAGCTTGATAAAAAGCTGAAGTCTCTATAAGAAGTCGAGTTTACGAGTGGATCAAAGGAACGACAAAGAACAAATATTTTTATACGTCTATTCAGCGATTCAGCTCTCAAGTAGCAAACTACAAACTAGGCGGAGGGACCCATACAATCTGGTAAGCTCATGGCTCACAGGTGAAGAAATAAAAAGGATTTAACCTTGTCCAACCAAACCGCTCAAGATGAAATCAGAACTAGGGAAATAAATCCTAAGCCTAATTTATGAATTGCTTATGAGAAGTGGGCTATTACCTCAGTCCCGTTATATTATCATGTTAAGTTGGTCAACTATTACAATGCTCTCTTTGAGTTCGGCTTAAGGTTTGTTTGTACACTGCGGGAAGTCTTTATTCTCCTCATGTGGTCTCTTCATCTCCTGATCATCATGTCAGATTTGTCAACACCTCTTCACAAAAAAAATTACTTAGGTTGTGTGATCGTAAAACAAGCCTATGCAATAAACTTTTCAAGGTTTAATATAAAAAAATGTCTTTGATGAGTAGGATTTCTTTGAAATTTTGCAGTTGCTACTTGGCTATAATTTAATTAATGACCTGAGTGTAAATTCTGACGCTTTTGCGAAATATTACGTGTCTATGAGAATGCCTAAAGAGATGTTATGCAATAAGAGACAATTTCATGGGAAGCGTTACGGTTATTTTTTTTTGGAATGGTATCATGGAATGAGTTTTTATGGGTGAGTTTGAATCTTACGAGCATTGAAAACAGGTGTTGCGTCCGCTCCTGCCCGAGTCATTTTGTGATCATCCGCACCGAGAATGGCACTCACGCTAAACTTTAGCACAGGTTTGGTTCGTACATTGTTATTGCTAGTGTCCTGCTGTTGCTGATCACAACTCATTTTGATCAATTTCGTGGATGGGGTTGTAGTCGAGGTGGATGAAGTATCACTGCCACCTACACTCCCTCCAGATGTTGTAGTTGATGATGGCGATGATGAGGTTTTCACCGTTGTGGACGATGGCGGCTGACAGCAATTGTTTGAGTTTTCTACGCCGACACTATCCTCGTGATGGAATCCGGAGCAGGGTGAGCCAGACTCTTCCCTATTTGCTGAGTGTACAGCACCACCTGAGGATGCTCCTTTGTCACAGTGCTGCTGGGATTCCTCCAAAAGGAGGGAGTCCTCACCTGTACAGTCACCGTTGAATGAACATGAAGAGTGGTTACTTCCTTTGCCTGAGCACTCCACCACTCGTCCAGCACTTCCCCCTCCGACACAAGAGCAACCTGAGTAGGCACACGGAAAAGACATTGGGTGATGATGGTGGTGGTGGTGAAATAAATCACTTGTGTGCCCTAGACTAGGACTCCCTCGGTACTTGATCTCTGGACAAGTGAAAGAAATCTCGGAAGTTGCGGTAGCAGTCGTCGGGCCTTTTATGTCGCCGGCGGAGGATACCCCTTCCTCTTCAAATGTGTAGGAAGCAGTTATACCCAGTCTTAACGATGTCGGAACACCTCCACCACCGCCTCCTTAAGAAAGTGGGAAAATAAGACAAGGAATATTATCATAAGTACACCCTTTACACTTTTTTCCTTCCAGATTTTGAGCAATTGCCAGAAATAACTAAAAATTGTGGGGCATGTTGAACTCCTTCCAACAAAATAAAATTTATAAACGCCTACCTGTAGCAGATCTTGAGGAATTTGTTGGACTTGAAGACGGTGAGCAGGGTGATCCACCCCCACCACCAAATAACAAATGTACTGGAGGTGACAACCGCTCACCTCCTGAATGATGATGGTGTAGATGGTGATGGTGATGATGTGGTGACGACGAAAGAACAATGTTAGGCTCTGTTTTCACTACCGCCGGAAGTACGTTCATCACTGAAGGAGGAGAAGAAGATACGGGTCGCTTAACCTTCCCCTTTATGTAGTCCCGACCCAAGTCACTTTTCCTCTTAATCAAAATCTTTTCACTCTTCTCTTCCAGATTTTGATCGTATGCAGGTGCACTAATAATTCCGTTTGCACTTGGAACACCAACACTATTCGTTCGCAGACTTTTGTTCAACTCCAGCGAACAGTTTAAATTTTGCTTAAGTGGATAATAATGATCTTCCTCAACCGGAGGAGGACATTGTTGAAAAGGAAACGCGATCGAAAGTGGAGCTAACAAATTCGGAAGCATTCTTTCTCCTCAAAAATCTCTAAAATAATCCCACACATACCGTTCAACTCGGTATGCATTTCATTTTTATTTTCGGGGCACTTTGAGACACAATATTTTTTTTGTACCTTTATAAAGTTTTTTATTTTGAATTTCAATAAGTTTGTCCAATTTTTATTGTTAAGTTAGATAATTAAGTGATAACAATGTACTCACACTCACTCGGACAACTTATCTGTTAACGACATGCCTGGAGCGGGCGCTGAACGTTGGTTTCTTTTTACTTATGTATCAAGTGGGAGTGTAGGACCACCATTGCTCAACTGCTCCACCAGTAAGACTGAAAAAGAGTGAGGCCGTTTCCCTCGAGATCAATACCAGCTTAAGTAATCTATTTTAAAGCCTATGCCTCTCACAATCTTATCCTCCAACTCCGACTAGACTCTTTTTTCTAATGATTCTCTCTCCCCCCGAACTATTCTCCAGTGTGAAGGCTGAATTGATAGTGGTAGTATAAGTGGTGGTGGCGGTGGTGATCAAGACTTGCGTGAGTAGTGAGTACGAGAAAAAAGGGCAACTTGGGCTTCTTGGCTTGTTCACAATGAATCCAAGTGCTATTACTATATCGAATAGTCACCGCCGCGATACGATGATCATCGTCCGGCTAGATTGAGAATAGAGAAATTTCTGAAAGTGTAGGAGCAATAAATGCCATGTGTAGAGTAAAAAATCTCTCACTGGAAAGCAGAAACTGATTATATGAGCTTGTGTGTTGTACAGCGGTTTCTACAGTATCATCAACTTAACTTCTGTTTTGAGTTACTCTAGGGCGAAGCTAAGTATTGATTTTGACATGTCTGTCCGTCTGTCCGTTCAATCACGACATAACTCTCGAACGCATAGGTCAATTGATTTGAACTTTGGTATATAAGAGTGTTTGGGAGCCCAAGGATAAACTGTATTACTTCTGTGCCATATTAATAAATGCACGAGGTCAGGGGTCAATTCTATTTTTTTTAAATGACAAGCTATAGCTTGTTTTGGCTCATCCAAAAGCCCTTGATCTCCCAATAACGAAAAAGATTACTATTGACCTATTTTAATCAACAATTAAGGTGATAAGGGCTGATAAAATTTAGTCTAAAACATTTGATTCAGTTGAAATGTGATAATTCTTTCTAAATCTATTTTTAGCTACGTTTCTAACACATTTTAACAGCTTTATTAAATGACCAAAGTATGTACGTATGTTGAGGCTAAACGTAAAGATACGGATGCATATCAACCCATGGGGCACTAGCTTATCCAGTGTTTTTACAGTAGCTATACGCTATCCAGTGATCGAAGTCTCTTCATTTAGATTCATGCATTGCAACGATGCCATACAATATCCTATGATAAATAATAATATGAATGATTTCTTCCCAACAGATTATCTAAACATGAAATTTACATAGGATACATTTTAAGCCTTTTTTTGTAGAATAACCTACAACTAAATGTTATGAAGACAATTATATCAGTTTATTCATTTTATCCTAATACTTTCACATATTTTTGATATACTTATGTATGAAATTTTGCGAAATTTCTCTTTTATTTCGAAATATATTTTCTAAAAAAACCTCTTTAAAAGATTCTCAAAAGGAAACATGGGGAAATATGGTTCTGGCCCGGAGCCTAATTAAAATTCCTTCTAAACGTTTTGGCCATTTCAGGGTAATTCAGTTATGAGCTTTTGAACTATTCGCACGGCATCCTTTTCCGTTTTTTTATTAATGAATGTGTTTATAATTCTAATTGAATACCATACATAGATAATTTATTTTCCTATGAAAACATAAAAAATGACTGAATTGATAATAGCTTGATAAATGGACCTGATTTGAGTTTGATGATGATACGTTTGCCTTTTTTTCCTTTTTGTTGTAAGGCTCATCGTTTACAGTCACCAGCTAGTCCCGTTTTATTTGAGCCTTTTTTCTCCGAATAATTGTACGTGACACGTCTTCATGTAATGTTCTCGCTCGTGTTTTGTATAGCGGGCATTACTTGCCTCCGGTTGGTACTGCTAGGGCAGTCGTGTCCCTATCTCTTTCACAACATTGTCAATGAAAAAGGTACATGGAAATAATGCGATGTAGGAAAAAAATGTGATAAGAGTCTTTTGATCGCATCGTGTTGAAATTTCGGCTCAATCAAAATCAACCACATTGACAAATTAGTAGTTTAGTAAATGATATGCAAACAAAGGAACAAAGTTTGACCAATTTGTCGGGCCTTGGCTTAAATAAACTTAGAGTGGTCAAACTGTGCGCATTTTAGCAATTAATACTTTAACAATTCATTTGAAGTAGGATTTCATGCTAGTTTATAGACAAAATTAAAAGTTTTATATTTCTCTGATTATTTTACGCAAATGCTACCATTTACTTCATCTCATCAAAGTTTTATGGATATTTGCCAGGAGGCTTCTCAAATATGTAAAAATACTGACACTTTCACATTTATTCACTGCCTGTTTGTTTGTGTCTGGGTAATTTTTTCATACTAATTTGATTATAAAAAGTAATCCATGTTTGAAGTTTTTTTTTTCAGAATTTGTTTTTCTACTTCATCGCGGAAAATTTTACTGAAAGCAATACTAAAGCTTCCTCGAAACTTCGAAAGTCACCGGAACCCTAGGGTCTTCCCTATAGTAGATTGGATCAGATCTAGAAATTTTCAAAGAGTATAATAATTATATTGCCCAATCTAAGTTTTATTTCGCAATAAAAAAACACTCCATAGCCTTCCATAAAAAGTCCTTGGAATTCCTACAGAATTTCAAACTTTCCACAATTTTCTGTACCAAATTCAAACTTTTTTTTCCATTTCCGTCCCTTTGTACAATCCTTTAACGGATGGGAAAATACACATTAAAAACTAATCACGAAGATAATTATCGTGGAAAGATATATCTTTAAATTTCCAGTTGGACAAACTTTTTTCTCATTACTAATGAATAGCTTAGGTACATTTTTTATTATGCATGCTTAGAGCTCTAACCAATTTTTCATTTTTCTTCCGGTGCGCCTCACAAACATTTCTCTTTCTGCGAAGGCAATTAGTGAAAAAAAAACACAGAGGATTAGTGCTATTTTAACGAAATGAATCACGTCACTAAAAGCAAAAATTTCCGTAATAAAAAAGTCATCAACAAAACAAAAAAAAGTCCAAGAGAAAACACTAGAGAAATTATAATCACTTTTTCCCATTTCTTTAAAAAAGTAAGCATTATGCCGGCATCATCATTTCAACAATTTTTTTTCAAAAGGCTTCCAAACATGGAATATGGGAGAATCTCATCTTTAGACAAACTATTCTTGAGAAAGTCTATTCATGCATCGAAAGAGTTTAGTAGTGATGTGGTCGCATCATAAAAAAAAGTTAATGGAATATTATTACAGCTTTTTTGCATAACTAATTCTAGAAAATCTGAGAAAACTCTTTTTTCTCTTGACGTCCCTCCATTCCTTTCCAAGACTTTCCCCTTTTCCTCATCAACTTTCTTTTTTTTCCTACAAAATCCCATTTTTTTCTATTAATAATACTATGCATACATTAGCTCCGAAGTAGGCACCTTCGCCTCCATTTTTTTATTCATTTTTTTTCTTCCATTCTTCATCATCCTCATCTTCAACACAGAGGCATCATCAACAACAGCCAGAGAAAGAGGAGGATTACCAAACTTTCGCCAACTTCATTTAATTTTTTTCCACTTTTTTTCTTAGATTCATCTTGGCTTCGGCATTTTTTATGTGGTACGTGTCGGCATTTTTCTCCCTAAATAAAAAACTGATGAAAAGATCGTATTCATTCATTTTCATTGAAAGGGAAAAGGGGAAATTATGAGTTAAAGAAAAGGAGAGAGAAGATTAGAAAAAAGCGGTCCTTATATCCCCTAAAATAAAAAAAAATGAATGTGGTTTCATATAGAGAACTAAAAAATGAGATTTTTTACAAAAAAAAACGGTTGAAAAGAACCATTTTTAATCGCTTAATGGAATAATATTTCTTTTTCTTGTAGGCTATTATGCTCTCCTTTAGAGTAGAAAAATGTGCACATGCCAAAAACACTGCTCATTGGATAATTAGCTTACACAACTTTCTTTTTCTTTCCAAGCCTCCAGAAAGAAAACTATCAAAGGATGTAATTTCATGTATCCTTCCAAAGAGTATTCTGCGCTTATGGCTTGTCTAAAAATATGAAAAATCTTGTAGGCTTTCAATCCATTCACGAGAGAGCCAAGTTGCCAAGTTTTCCTTCATGCAAGCTTACAGTCTTGCATAGCCCCAAACACAAATATTAATTCATTAAACTCTGCTTAACCTACTTTCATCATGAGAATATGCATATTAACTATAAATTAAGTAACAATATTTGGCCAACGTTTCCAGTCAATGTTTACAGTGCTGAGCTGACTGTTCAGCCCTTTTTTCCTGATGAAATTAATACAATAAATCATATAAATTACGACTGTGATGAGCAAAAAGGATTTGTCACGGTGACGGATGTGCAGGACAGGAGCTAAATGGTGTAAGGGATGATTCTGTAGTGTACGCCACATCGTGATGACTTTTCATGTGTGTTTTGGATTTCTCTCCAGTATTTAGCATTACGCGGAGGACAATACGCATATAATATTTCGTAACTCTACGTTTCCTATTACATAAACCACCGCTTCATGTTAAAGAACAAAGTGAACATCTCTGTGGGAATTTAAGTGCCTTATAACTGTTAAGTAAGTTATGACGAAACAGTGTCATTCAAGATTGTAGCGAAATGGTAAAATCAATTTGAGCAGATGACAAACGACCTCTGTTATATTTTGCAAGTTTACATCAGCCAGTAAGAAACTCGCTATGAATTCCACTAATTTCCCTATATCCTCCAACAGCCAGTGTGTATCCAGATTTACTCTTACAATCAGTTGTATTTTTTATATTTTTTCTGAAAAAAAAACTAAAGTGGCAACATATTGGTATCAAATTACAGCAATAAAAAAACTCAATCTGCACTCTATTCGGTTACACCCAGGCAGCATGGGCTGACATGCATATGACGTGAATTATGAAACTTGAGTAGACAAGAGAGAGTGGCACATGGTACACATGATGCGATCATCCAAGTATTGCGAGATTGCGAGTGATGCTGGGTCCATGACTCCATACGAGGAAAATATTAAAAGGCAACACTTCCTTTGTTACTTTCTACAGTCTTATTCCCAACAATATAATAAAGAAGATGAAATCAAAAATAAAAAACAATCTTTTATTTACTTCTTTTCCTTTTATCAAACAACGATGTTCTCTTCCAGAAATGTATCAATGGAGCAAAGCTCCAAACCAGATATGTATTAAAAGCTAAATAATTCCCATCAATCAAAAACATTGTTAAAAAGTCAATTAACTTGTGGAAACAAATTTAAGCTGTTTTTAACTAGATTCTGTTTCCTAAATAGTTTCTTCCTTCCAAGATCGTCTTCCATAAGTTCCACCTTACAATCGGATCATCTTTAGCTTCGGAACCGAAAGAAAATTCATAGAATGCATTTATCGAGCTAAATATGAATACAAAATTGTAAAATTATGAATGTATTGGAGGATTGGAGTATATAATGTGTAACTCATTCAGAAACTACGTTTCATTTTATTTGAATCGTTCCGCATAAAATTGTATTTGTATAAATGGTGATAATACCCTGCGAATAAACAAATGCACATGACGGATCGATTGTAATGGATGGAGAAGAGTGAAACGTGCAACAAACAATTTTTATTGTTGTGGCGATGACGGTGGTCCCCTAAACATACGTAAGGAAAGGCCTTTGTCACATCATCCTTTTTTACAGAAAAGCACATGATTCAAAAGCTCCCTCCAGGTTTCTGGAACTGCATATGAATTCAAAGTGAATCGTAATTCCCATCCAAATTATGAATTTACATGTGACCATATTAATGAAATAAATTTTCTTCAAAAATTCAAAAAAATTAGTAACTACAGGAACTTACTTTTTCTCTTGCCTAAAGAAAACTTCCTTTGTATTTTATCCAACAATAAATTAAAGTTAATTTTAGCAATCACTGGGAATCAATAAAGTATACTTTGAATTTAATTGAATTGAGGAGTGTAGTCTAACGCATAAATAAAGGGAAACTGAATGCTTTCATTTCATTTTTTTTCTATAGGGAGACAAACCAAAGATTGTTTTTAATGCGTAACTGTTTCTGGCAGGGTATTATTCCGGGGGGAAGAAACTGATATAAAAAATGGAACAAAAAGCAAATCACTATCAGCATGTTTCGCATCATTACCATTATTACTTACCAATAGAAAGTTTCTCTTATTTACATTCGAGGTTTTCATTTAAACTCCCTACACAACATTTCCCCCGGGAAGTATTTATTAGCAGTAATAACACAAATATTGTGGATTATACGAGATTTGAATGCACATATGCGAGTGATTTCAAAACTCATAAATATTCTGCCATTGAAATAGTAATGATTTGACAATGGAATGTAGATCATCTAATTGTACGTAAACAGCCCATTTTGCTTTATCATAATAAGCAATCAAGATTGATTTCAGTGCATTAACCCTTCCTTTTATTTTGAAAAAATGCGCGAGGAATCCTACCAAGAGCCTTGGAGAGTGTAAAGGTCAACAAGTCCATTTTTATACGAGGTTTCGGTACATTTCTCCACTTAAGAATTTCACAACTAAGAAGATTTCTTACCTTCGGTTTTTCTGCACATTAAAAAAAAATAATGAGAGAGAAGAATACGGTTAATTCCATGTATAAATTAAATTAACATGTATGGCGTAGTGTAGGCTATCTCTCCTCCTTCAGAATGAAATTTCATTAGGAGGAAAAGTATCAAGTTCTTTAGACTCCAGGAGGAAGTTGTTATGCTGAGCATCAATAAACAGTTGCGGCAGCTGTTACCCTTGGAAACTCCTACGAAGGCGAGATCTTTTAGGAAATACGTACGCATACAAAACAAAACTGGGCTTCAGGTTGCCTCAAGAAAATGCAACTGCAGTTTAACTTTTTCCTCTTCCAGACATTCTAACATTTCAGTTTTTAGTGATTCCACAATTCAAGATCTCTCGAAAACTTAAACCAAGTCAAGTAAATTCGTGTAGTTTATACGATACCAGAATTTATTATGTCATGTATGCATAGCATCAGCTCTTAAATCTGTATTCCTCTGATTTGTGGAAGGACGTCAAGTGTGTTGTTATATGAAGTCCTCTGGATAATAAAATGATAATGAAATTCAGCATGAAATCTAGCGATACACAACACACAACACACGCTCGTCATTGACATTTCGTGTTTTCAAGTCCGGGTAGGATGATAGGCTAGAATATTCATTAAACTTGGAGTTTCACTTTTACAGATTATGAACCAAAATGATCATGAATTTAATTCTGGAAGAGGAACAGCCAAGGCGCATATGTCTGCCCGCTGCGGTACTGATCACTGAACATGAGTGATGCCTGATTTCCATGATGTGATGCTCGTGTGTGCGTACGCCTTTTACCGTCTGGTCATGACAACCAACGAACGGTCATCACTTCACTTACCCCTTTCTCATTAAAATCATTCGGAGCGAACCGGAACTCATTTGTACGTTCAATATGAGAGAAAACAAATGGATAGACAGATTTTATGCTAAAAGTTTTGAATTTTTTAAAAATTATTACATAGCTGAGCATTGCGAAGATAGGTATTGAGATTGGTGAGTCCGTCTG
>JAANSQ010000092.1:0-46329 GCA_036850885.1 Lepidocyrtinus dapeste
TCAATACCTATCTTCGCAATGCTCAGCTATGTAATAATTGAACAAGTAGGTAAACACATTTGAAGTTAATCCTAGAGTTTAACCATGGCCTTTAGACACTTTTAATTATAAAGATGGGACAGTCTAGTCACAATAGTCGATACTTTCGGGATGGTTGAGTACGCTTAAGAAACATTAGCAAAATGGGAAGCTCTGTGTAGACAAAGCAGGAAGAACTGTCTAGACACTAGGCGAAATATGCACTTCATATCTATTTCATTCCGTAGCATAAAGGACCGATAGTGCAAAATGAAAAAAGCAAAGAGCATTTTTTTTTCAGAGCAACAAATCTATCATGTACATGTACCTACTCCGTTGTACTCTTGTGCTTACATCGAAGATGACAAATGGCCACTAAAAAAGAGTTTTTATGTGAGAGCAAGGTGCATTATATGCATACATTTATGTAATTTTCGTTTGGAGTAATTTCATCGGTGGTTTTATCATTTTATGGTTTTATGAGTTACGAACATGCAGATTCTCTGAAAAGAGAGTAGAAGCCACGAAGCCACGTAAAATTTTAAAAAGAGAGAGTGTACACAAAAGGTTATTACTTTTAAGTCCACCACAATCCTCGAATTGATGGGAGACTTTGTGAATGCGAATGCGACACTTTTCCAATTTCTAGTAATAAAGTTTTATTGTTTAACCAAGTTCGAAACTTAATGTAAAAAAGCTTATGTGTTTTATACTACGTGCGCATCTTAAAACCTCTTAGATCATTTTACCAAGGAATCACAGAATATGACCTTGGTCATTGGAAATCGTCTTTGTAAAGATAAAACGAACCTAAAATATTTTTTAAGATAGGTTGTAGAGATACTGACTTACAGAGCCATTTTACAGTCTCATATTCATCCAGACACTATACCTGTGACTTATTGTTTGCACGTGTGCATAATGCAAGCCTACCAGTTCTTGAAAATGGACGAAATTACTTTGTTTTATGCTTCATTTTACTACTTGGATGTTCCCTGTAAAATAAAGTGTAAAAAAGGTTTACACTCCTCGATTCTAAATCCCCACTCTACACTTCCTAAGCCTTTTCAATAACTGATGCAAAGTACATAAAAGAACATAAAAGAAATTAATCGTATGGGAAAAATGACACTAATTTTGCTGCTTCCACTAGTGAAAAAAATGTAATGCAAATATATGTCCTTTACTAAAAGAAATATTTTGTTGAGAAGTTGAAAGGAGCTTATTTCGAGGGAGATAAAAGCGGAATGGTTAGACTTTCACGAATTTTTTAAACAATTCCAAGCAAACATTAAAGCATTAAATGGAATCAAAAGTAATATCTAAATTTTTATAGTTTTATTACATGTCACTAACCACGTTAGCAAATATCGATTGGAATGGAAGTTACAAGGTCACGTAATTCCCAAAGTAGCAGACATGCAGAATGTAATGTCCTGCTTTAGGGAAAAATGGGTCTCTGGTGTTTCGTCTGTGACTAAAGCCTAAAGAGACACGTACTAATTGTAGATTGTAGTACTGATGGGATTACAAAGACTAAACATAAAGTCAACTATAACGCTTTATATTACATAGAGCCTCTGTCTGTGACTAAGAGCTAACGGCAAACAAAAAATATTGCAATTTGACGAAGCTCAAATGGTATTCGAGTGTGATTTGATTACGTAGGGAAAAGGCCGATGGTAAAGGATTTCAGGGAATTTATGAACACATCAAAAGCGTCAGCGAAATATTCATGAGCATCTTTCTCATCTCAAAGTTTTATAAGGGTGTTTTGATAAATTTTTGCAGCCGTCAAGAAAAGATTGATACAGTATAAGAGGATGCATTAAAACATTAAAAGCACAGCTGGCAATTTATTCAGAATGTAGAGCATTTTATTCAGCTGTGGACTTTGAACGAACATTTAATTTCCCTAAGGTTTACCAATTCAGCCCAAACTACATGCTCAGGATCTTTTCGGTGAGTGAATTTTTAGTGAATACCCTAGAAATTATTTATTCGAGTGATATCTCTACCAAACAATTATTTAAATGTGGTAGTTTTCAGGAAAAAAATCAACTTTATCTTTTTAATTTATTTAGGTCATCCAAGATTAAAATGTAGGAATATGATGAAAAACAGGAGGAATTTATGAAAACCTAAGTAGGCCGCTTAAAGAATTTCGGGTCGTACTCGGTGAATTAGTGTAGGCCACAGGGGGACAATAAATGAATGAAAACTATAGACTCTATTATTCATTCTGAATAAGTTATGATTATGCATTAAATTTCGTTTTTGTTTGAGTATGACGAGTTGGTTGGTACATTACTGGGTCTTTTGACCTTTCCAAATCTTAGGCTAAGCCAGGATGGTCCATTTTTATCTGTTTTCTACATTAAGTCGGATATAATAATTTATTTTAAGGACAAAACGCTCTTTGATTAAAATCAAGCTTGAATTTTTTAAAGATAATTTTTACGTGGCCCAAGCAAAATTATGATACGAAAGATATTCAAACAAGGTAACCTATAGTTTAATTAAAAATTTGAAAATCTATATTTTTCAGTGATTTTCAGCAGCCATGAACCGTGGATACACGTAACCTACTTGTAGTTGTAAGACCACCACGAAATTGCTTACGTAAGCCAAAACACACAGAAAAAACTAGAGAAAGGCGGATTATGTAATTGTGCCAAATTATTACTGTCCTTAGGCATATATTATGAATGTAGGCACACTCGCTAATTCACAAGTAGCAATTATGCATGACTTCTTAAAGATTCATGTGACCGTTGCTCATTCCCCCGTACTACGTCTCGTTGACATGTCTGTCAGTTTCTGTAATTTCCTAGACTTCACATTTCGTTCCAAAGTCTACAAAGCATTAATGTCATCATCTTTCTAAATGGGCTTGTTTTGGGAATTACGCACGCCAAAGCATGTGCCTTTCGCTACTAGATTTATTATGATGCATGTCATTACCCTAAATTTTCTCGTCATGGATTTCTACGCTTTTGGGATGTCTGAGCCTACTATGCTTCATATTCATTACGTGCTTCCGGTGATAAGGAATATATCAAGCCTGAATCTGAACGTTCAAAATGATTCATCGTCCCAATGGATCCCTGGCTTCGACCTGGATGAAGGGTCAACTGAGTCAAGTTACTGACTCATTTACATCTAACGTGACTTAAATAAATGGCTGGAGTAAATAACAACTCTATCAGTACAATATAATCTCGAATGGGTGAACTCAGGAATGAAAAAAATGAACCTGTTTTCTCACATTGCTCCTATAGCACGAGTAACAGACTTGTGGAAATCTGGTTGGTTCACGTAAGGTCCTAGAGGAAACATAGTGGGTCTCATGCTTTCTTCTTGGGCAGAAAAAGTGCACTGTATGCACTGCCAAAGAGTAGTTTGCCAAATCACGCTTATTTCAACGTTTCAAGGAAATGGAGGCTTTGCATAATTTAAAACAAGATGTGATATGACTGATGATATGATGAAGTATGCAACTGCTATAGAATTACGGCCTGCTTCCTTTCTAGTAAAATGTTGGCAGTGATTCGGGTATGTTAAAAAAAGCTAATGCATTTGGTACACTATCGCTTTGAAAAAAAAGAGTGAACTGCTTTGAACCAAAAGAGAACGATATGTAGTTGGTGCCTATTTGTTTTGTTTATTTTTGGAGGAACTCTAATGGGAAAACTTACCTCCGGTCAGCACAACTCTGTATATCTTTTTTGGTCGGTTTGTCTCAGAATCTAGGGTTTTGATAAAGTCCTTCCTGCAAGGGACATCGCATAGGTCCTTGATGCTCGGATGAAAGTGTAAGAATCCATTCTTCATGGATGGACTTTCATTCCCATGTCCGTTGGTCAACTCATCGGAAGCCTCCTCCAAGCCATTTTCGTTTCCATTATGAAACACACTTTCGCCATTGGGCGTAGCTTGGTTGTGATGCCTGGTGTCCACTCCATTTTCCACCTTTTCAACCCCATTAACGTCTTCGTTGATTCTGGCAAGCCCGTTTATGGAATGTTCTTTCCCGTTCATGGTCTCCTCAATTGAGTTGGTTGAAGTAATGACCGGCTTGGACAGCTCGAGGCAGGTTTGCTTCGTTCCATTTACGAGCATGCTGGTGGGCTGCTCGGCCGTGGCGGTCTTTGTAGTGGCGTTCGTCTTGTTCTTCATCTTTTCACAGAGTTTCCCTTGCTCACTACTAGTGTTGCTTGAGGCTGTTGAGATCTTCACAGAGTAACTACTTATCAGTGGCGTTTTGCTAGTAATGATTTTTCCGCTTTCGTCTCTATGAGGCATGATTTAGGATTTCTGTTAAGAAAACAATTTTCCCCAAAAACAAAACTATTCTTTAGATTTTAGACAAAGCTAAGACTTAGATATTTTCTTTGGCAACTTTCAAGGGTATTCTGAAACAAAGGAATTTGATACGAGCCTACGCAAACTTCCTCAAGAAAAATGCGTCTCGAAGAGACTCCGTATGTCATACGAAAGTCACGGACTCAGGTATCGAGAATAATAGGGAAACCTTCACTTTGAAGGTGTACATTACAAATGATTTGATCTGATAAGGCCAAATTTGATAAATTTAGGTTTAGACTCTATAATTTATGTAAATAATGTTATAAAGGGCTACAGTTGAGCTTACTATAAGCTTCCCAAGAAGACTGAACTAAACAATATGAGTTTTTGGTTGGATAATTTACACATTTTTTTACTCTAACTTAAGGTCTTTTTTTTGTATTTATAAATAAAAACTGTAACTGAATGAGCTCCTCCGTAAAACATACAATTTATATGGCTACTAAACGGTACACTTTTTTTCTCGAAACACTGAATAAAACTGATTTGGGTGATTTGAGTTGCGTTTTTTTTTTAAATTTGGACAAGGTATTTGATAAGTAAAAGAGCTCCAAGTTTTGCACGAGGTTTGCTAGGCTGGCTCCTGGTTGGAAAACACTGGGACTCTAAACTAGCAAAGTCTTTTTGGGACTATAGATGATTAATAAATGAAAAGGTTTCCAAGCATATCGAATGCTCCATCCGAACAAGTCCAGAGGAGAAGTGGAAGTGAGAGAGGAATGGAGGTTTTTAACGCTGATATACTCGAAGTTCGGACCAACAGGCTAGAAAACATAGTATAGTCCAATGGAATGGGATCTGTAGTGAAAAAAGGGCATAAGATGGTTAGATGGAAAGAACTTGAGCCTGTAAACTCCTATGAGCCTATGACTATATGAGTATAAAGCAAGTGGATATGGAGTTTTTGTACATCAGCATGGAAAATGAAACCCGCTGCATGCCTTTCTCTCACTCTACTGTTATCCTTTAAATTACTCACGATAATTTTCATTGTATAGCTAAATAAAAAGCCTTACACTTCCCTTCATGAAAGGATAGAGTCTTATCGTATGAGGTCGGTGATGAAAATTTCATAAGAGAGCGATGTAATGGCAAAAACTTTTACTCGGCTCTCGTTCGAGATTTTTCGTTGGAAGTGAAAACGTTACATGTTGTGGTAGAGCAGGTTCTTTATAGGAGGGATATATAAGGCAACGTAGATATGGAGGGTTAATATGATGATGGATTTTTGTTGAAGTAGCGTTAGAGCGTAGAAATTGCATTAGGATTATGCCAATTCAATTGTGTGCAGAAGTAGCCTATATTCTTACATGATGGGATCAAGATTAGAAAAAGTGAAAAGAGTCACAGGTTTGCACACTATTCCCATTGTTGGTCATTTCGACAAATTTTGTGAATCATCCTTGTACATTGTAAACACTCTGACACATGGTCATGTTTCACGGAATCACTGAAAAAAAACGCTAATTTTCAGAGGGCATGCGATGGATTTATGAGTGACCGTTCCCTTGACCAAGATTCCGAGATTGCTAAGATAAGATCTTAGAAAGGAGTATGCATTGCGAAACCTTAAATGAGTCATGTATTCACTAAAGGAAAAAGTACTTTCGTATAATTTTTTTCGCGAAATGCCACTCTTAGGATCAAACCGATATATATGTTTGGCAAGAGCTTTTTGATTCCTTGTAAAAATCAATTTTTCTTAAAAAACTGTATTGTTTGAAAAAATACTATGGTTAACTCAAGCAGTGGCGAATGTGCAATATGACGAGATTTTTTAATGATCATACAATATTTTGAATGTGTAGGAAATACTATTTTAACGAAAGAGATCTTGACCGCAGATAGAATGTAAAAAACGTTAACCTTTAATCGTAGCAAAAAATGAAAATGTATTACAGTGGAGATTAAAGTTGAGTACTTCCGTTGTTGGAAATTTTAGAGCTTGATTCATTGAGTCATAATAAAAATGACAAATCGTAATTATCAACCTTGTTATTATCATAGGGGAGCTAAGAGGTTCATGTTAAGAATGCTGGTCAATGCATTTTCCTGTAGAGAAATTAATTTAATGTGGCTCGAAAACCACTATATCACTTTAAATAATTAAGGTATTTCATACATTTTCTATCTCCTCAGCAGATTTAATGAAAACGAGATACGTATGTATTTGTTAGCGTTAAAATAGATGCCATGTATTCGTTTAACATACTAAAACGTCTCTCTTGTCTCAATAAAATAACGCAATAAAAACAATAAAAAAAGATGTAATAAACTTGTAGTCTCTTTAAGCTGTATCGGTAAGGATGTAAAAATGATTGGTGGTTAAGTTCGTAAGATGTTAATTGGCTTGCTTCTATATAGTAGGGCATTTTATTTTTTATGATTTACATCTCACAACAGTCTTAGAAACGCATTGGAGGACTAATTATTGTTTTTAAATGACACGACCTCAACCCGTGTGCGGAGGTGGGGTGATAAGCAAAATTGAAAAATGTAAAACGAAATTTCAAGCAACAATATTCAAATGAAATTACGCTGGTTTTTCTTCAGAACAGTAGCATACTTCAAAAGAATTTACAATACCCAAGAATAAAAGCCCGTGATTAAATTTCATGGTACTAAATAAATGTAAGCATCGTTATGATTATGAATGCATTCTTTAATTGGGTCGAGTGTTAACAAAATTAAACACTTTATGAGCTTAGAAATTTTCAAAGCAATTAAACTCGAGTTAGAGACTAGCTTAAAATTCACAATTGTCGCATGTACTATAGAGCACGGTAAATTAAAGGGCGAAGTCTTGGTTCGCTTTTGTTGGTAATTTTAACGATAATGGGCAGCATATTTTCTTGATGACTCATCCTGATATGAAAGAAGGCACAAGAACTCTACCACTGCCAGTGAAGGAGTGTACTTTCAACTGACCAATCAGCATCGGCCTAGCTCTGGGAGCTAGCATTTGTTTCGCCTTTGAGTTGGCGCTTGCATTGCTTTGTATTCACTCCTGTGTTTAATATACTTCAGAGAAGAAGCAGACAGCGTGGAGTCGACGAAAGGTTCTACTCTGGTCAGCGCAGATCGACCTCTTCGAGGGGAAGACATTGGATACATTGAGTGGATTGTACCTTTACATTAAAATTTCCAACATTCAGCCATTTCTTTACCATTTGATATTTGAGCATTGGTGAATTGGTTCTCAATTTCAGCCCGCCTGTTCAGATTTTCAGAAGTTTTTATCAAAGCGCAATTAAACTTTACTAGGTTTTGAAACTGTACTGTTAACTTTAAAGTGTTTTAACTATATTTTAAACTGTCTACAAGGACGTTTGTCGTTAACTCGACCTTTATCTTAGTTTTCGGAAGTTTAATGGACTGCAAGGACTACAAGGAGCTACATCTTTGCCTTTAGATATTACAGAGTAAGTTAAATTCGGTCTTTAATTTCCTTTTAGAATTAATTTAGCTTTAGCACGCTCGGGTTTGGCATCGTTAAATTTGAAACAAACTGAACATTTTTCAAACCACTGCCATCTTCAGTCGATAGAATATTTCTAGTTTATGGCCAAGTATGTTTCATTCCATTGAAATTTAATTATGCAGGTGTAGTAGTAAAAATTCTTTGAAAATCTTCATTTCATAGAATGGCATAGTGGCTCTTAAAATGTGAACAGAATTTTTGGAGAAACTTAATGTGTGTTAAGGTTAGCCCAGGGATTGATGCGCCTTTAGCGTTTTAGTTAAGTATTAATTGAATATAATGCGGTTACGCAAAACAGTAGCAAAAATAGATTTTTTTAAAAGAGAACAATATACAATGCATAATTCTAAGAAAAGAGCCATTGTCAGTACATCTTGTATTGTTTTATTTACCAGAAGCATTCATTGTATTGTTCTCCTCCTGTATATAAGGAGAGTAGCTGCATTGATTACGCAATACAAAATACATTTTACCACTTAATTTCAATTTTACATGTTCCAATAAAGAGCTCCGGTTCTCCAGGAGTTTATTTTTCAGGAAATATTTCTCAAGTAAAACGGATTTACCTTTGAATCTCTTGTGAACAATTTTTGCACAAAGCTTTTGCATTGTTTCTTTTTGCCCGGCTATGAAGCCTGCTATAAATGGGCTAAATCCAAGCTTTGTGCTTAGGATCTACCTCTATCTATGCGAAATTGAGAAAAAGGCTCAAGTCATTTTCCAACAGTTCTATTGTTCCTTTCCGTAGCAGAGGTTATTTTTCTGTGCATGTCTTATATTGTTGAGACGTGTTTTCTACAAGAATGGATAGACTTAACGTAAAAACCACGAAGCGGACCCTTTTCACGAAAGACTAGAACCAAACAAAATTTCCCCATCTAATGCTTTGTCAAGTCAGCTCTCCTGCATGTTTGCTGAGCAAAGGTCTATTCAGCATAGACAAAATCTGCTATTTTGCCGCGTACTGTATTGACCAACTGACCAAAACAATTTTCTATATTGAAAACTATAAACCCTAATAGATATTAAATTTATAAAAGAAATATAATTATTCCAATACGGAGCAATCCACTGATTAATTGTTTGAATCAGTGGAAATAATGAAGATGAGCATATATGCCTACGTAGTCCGCATAATGTTATGTTAATGAGATGCTGGTAGCTTGTGAACGGCCCAAGCCAAATACATGGAGAAAAAATGCTACTGGTCTCGCATCTCGTGATCCTACGACGCATACAGATTCATAAAACATTGCTAGTACTGACTTGCATATCGAACTAGAACCTTGTCCAGCTGTAAGTAACCATAATAAATCGCCATCATCGTCATGTTAAAATAAATTCCTTGTTTCCATAGAAAAATTCTGTAGAAATTTTGCAATAATTTTTTTGATTTAATTCTTGGGGCAATCTAAGAAGCAACAAAGTTAACAAGCCTCATTGAGAAAAGTGCATAAATAGATAGTTTGTAGGCGTGTTTCAATCGGTTTTTAGTAGTTTCTTTATCGTAGATAGTTTTAAGGTAATTCATTTAAGAGGATGACTAGATCCCTGTAATCGTAGTATGTAATGAAATATCCAGATAAAAGCGAAATTTCCAACTACACCTTACCACCTACTGAACAACACGGTGTAGGCCTGTCGAGTAATGAAGATGGGTGAAGTGGTGGAGGACGCCAACACCCGTCACCAGCACCTCCAGGTTGCCTCAGCAAATGTAGTGGAAGATGAGGATGAGGACGATGCTGAAAACGCTCGGGAGGCGAATGACTACCTAACTAATCTGGCTAGGCTCACTGTAACCCCAGAGAATAATAGAGAACGTAGTGTAGACGACACAGCGATCAACACGAACCCAACATCCTCTCCTGCCTTGCCACCAGAGAAAAGGAAGAGTATCAACGTGTTCGAACAAGTTCTCCCTAGACACCTGGACCGCAAGAGGAGGATTCTAAATAGAAAGTATTTGCTTGCATTGAAACGTTCCATTGTGCCCGGGTCAGACCACCTGCAGAACTTGAAGGCTAAGAAAGAGTTTGAGTTGAAGTTCCTCGAAGCTTCGAACGTTAGAAATGTGTTGTTTCAAAGCTTGCCCAACTCATTGTCTACGCAACTGGCGAACGCTGTCCCATTATTGCCTAGTTCGATTTCTGGACTCCCTTCCAAACCCAATAGCGATAATAACGCTGAAAGGAGCAAGTCTAGCAGTGATAACAGTATTAATCATAAACTTGACGAAATCAATGATCGAACGTTTCACGGCGACAATGGGCCTACTGCCCCTCCAAAACCTAGTGTTATTGAAGATTTTAATGGTGTTTGGTGCAATTGGCTGAGACAGAAAGCTATGAGCGATCGTGACCCAGACCACCTAATTGAAGTGAGTCTTGACAAACAGATCACAAATGATATGCGCAGACAATTCCTCATAAAGAGAGTGGAGGAAGCGGGATTAGCAAACAGTCAGGAGCACAGCAGTGCTTGTAATTCTACCAGTTCTTCGTCACACTCGTTCTCAACTTTGCTTTTGACTGAAAATATAAGCTGCAGTGACAACACCAGTAGTAGTACCAGTACCAGTACTAGTGCGAGTGCAAGTGTTATTCAAGTTGAAGAAATCAAGTCTTCCACTCTTGCTTCGCTCCCAGAAGCACAACCAGCACACGTCAATGCATCCAAAGCAAGCCCCGTACCAGAAGCGAGCATTTCCCAAATTCCAATGGACAGAGACACATCGTCACCTGTTCCCACGGTTTTGAGCTCGAGTGATTCTTCGTCGCCGTTATCATCCCCACTGTACGTGAGAGTTGTTGATAATACCCTGATAAATAGTAGTCCTGACTCTTGCCAGAAGAGTGAGGTACACATGCGGCCAAGATCTCTTTTCAAAACTTCGAAGGAGGAGAAGAAGGTTAAGAATAACCCCGCGCCAGCTGTGCCCTCCCAGAATAATCTGGAGGATGGGAAGAAACTACAAATGGCAGTTGCCAACGTCACCAAAGAGGAGGTGGTCAAAGAAACCCCACAGCCGGTCAAACGACGAAGAAAATCCGCTTCCGCGAGGAAAGCATCTTTGGCAACGGAGGTTGTTCAGAAAGTGGCACCCCTTGTCAGCTCAAATGATATCGACTTAAGTTTAAAAGCTGTGATTAATGAAAATACGGACTCATCTTCCTCGACTAGTACCAGTGTTAGCTGTAGCAGCAGTAGTAGTAGCAGTAGTTGTAGCAGTGACAGCCTCAGTATTTCAATATTACGTGCGTCTGGCAACGCACCCAACTCTACCGTACCCGTTAAACATAATAATAGCTCCGGTTCCGGTGGCAGTAATTTTAACTTCAATGACACTACTCCTTCCACTTCTTCCTCAATCTCTGGTCCCAGCGGGAGTGGGAGCCAACATCCTGAAGGTCACCATTTCAAAAGCAATAAGAAACACTTGGGTCCAAAGGCTCCTAGGAAGTATAATGAAAAGATGAAGGCGGAGGCATCTATTATGCAAAGGATTACAGAGCTACAGAAGGACGGGATGTGGTGGGAACGGAGGCTTCCTAAGGTTTACGAACCTCCAAGGATTAAATCTCATTGGGATTATTTACTGGAAGAAATGACCTGGATGGCTACAGACTTTAATAACGAGCGCAAGTGGAAACGAGCAGCTGCCAAGAAGGTGAGAAATCCTTAAGATAAATTTTTAATTGTTTCAATATTTTAAATTATTTCAGAGTTTTGGTATGTCTTGTTTGAGCAAGACGCTAATTCTTTGAATTGATTAGATGATTGAAATGACTGATTAGTTTGTAAATTTGGTTTATGACTTAGTGTGCTCGGATGATTGAGAAACACTTCGCCGAAAAGGAGACGAAGCGACAGAAAGCTGAGAAGGAAGAAGAGCTGCGTAAGAGGAAGCATGCGGCGTCCATTGCTAAGCTTGTGCGTCAATTCTGGTCTAACGTCCAGACGGTGGTGGAGTACAGGGAGCAAACCAAGATTGAAAGCTTGCGGAAGCAAGTTTTAGACCAGAAGCTAAGTTTTCTCGTGAACGAGACGGAAAAGTACTCGGAGATTGTGGCGCAAACATTCACTGCAATTGCGAAGAAGGCTGGAATTGAGAGTGACCTATTGAATGAAGACAGCAAGGCATCCGATTCTTCTTCCAATTCATCTGATAAGCAGACAATTGTGAAAGATGAGAGGCTCAGTCCACCGGTCCCTGAAGATGATTCAGAGTTTGTCCCTCCATCTGATGAAGAGTCTGATGTGGATGATACCATTGCGGAGGAGGAAGCCAGCCAAGAGTCCAATGATCATCAGGATGAGATAGAAGAACTGGAAGCGGAGAATAATATGTCAATGGAAGAAATTCGCATGAAGTATGCCAAGTATTTGCATAATCCAGAAGCCTTCGAACAACCTGATGAGGGACCTAAGGCGCCCATGCCAAAGCCTAGGGCTGGTAGAGGGAGAGTAGTTGGTGGCAGACGGCTTAGAGGGAGGCCACCGGTGAAAGTTCCTGAACCTGAACCCTTAGTGGAGCCTGATCAGGACATTGAAGCCATGTCGAGTTCTGAGGAAGAATCACAGGATGAAGGGGATAAGGAAACGGACAGGGCAGATGATGCAGAGTTAGCATCCTTCTTCAAATCCATTACTTCTCCCGACCTGGATCACAAGAAGAGTACGGAAGAGGAGACCAACAAATTGGCGGATCTTGCAGAGTCTTTCCAACCCAAAGGATACACTTTGTCTTCGACGACGGTGGTCACCAAAGTGCCCCACATTCTTCAACACACTCTAAGAGAATACCAGCACATTGGGTTGGACTGGTTGGTTGCCATGTATGATAAAAGGCTTAATGGGATTCTTGCCGACGAGATGGGCTTAGGTGAGCTTTTATGCCATGAATTTAAAATCTTACCTTAATTGGCGTTTTACCGTTTTGGGCTTAATACATTTTTTGTTTGATATCCAGGGAAAACTATCCAAACGATTGCATTGCTGGCCTACTTAGCAGTGGATCGTGGAAACTGGGGTCCTCACTTAATCATCGTACCTACCTCTGTGATGCTCAACTGGGAAATGGAGTTTAAAAAGTGGTGTCCCGGCTTTAAAATACTCACGTATTACGGATCCCAAAAAGAAAGGAAGCTTAAAAGATCCGGTTGGACTAAGCCAAATGCTTTCCATGTTTGCATAACCTCGTACAAACTAGTCATCCAGGATCATCAAAGTTTCCGTAGGAAACGCTGGAAGTATCTGATTCTGGACGAGGCACAAAACATAAAGAACTTCAAGTCTCAAAGGTGGCAACTGCTTTTGAATTTTCACACCCAAAGGAGACTCCTTCTGACTGGGACGCCACTCCAAAATAACCTCATGGAGTTATGGTCCCTGCTTCACTTCCTCATGCCTAATGTCTTCCAGTCGCATATGGAGTTTAAGGATTGGTTCTCCAATCCCATGTCTGGAATGGTGGAAGGCAGCCAAGAGTACAATGAGGATATTGTCCGGAGGTTACATAAGGTCAGTCAAACTTGAAATTCTGAAAAGCATCATTCATGAATAGTCGAGCTCGAGCAGATATAAATCTTTTTTTAATTTTACTGGCAGGTTCTTCGTCCTTTTATCTTGCGTCGAATGAAGTCCGAAGTGGAGAAACAGTTACCACAGAAGTTTGAGCATGTGATCATGTGTTCTCTATCAAAAAGACAGCGTTTCTTGTATGAGGAGTTTATGTCCCGTACAAAGTAAGTCTATCATAAAATTAGATAAGAATGGAGGGTATAGTTCAATTTTGCAATAAACACTTGCCGTTTTTGTTGAACAGAACGAGGGAAACGTTGAATCAGGGTAACCTACTGAGTGTGATAAACGTGTTGATGCAGCTGCGCAAAGTGTGCAACCATCCTAATCTTTTCGAGCCCCGTCCGATCGTTTCACCCTTTCAGACAGATGGAATCGACTACAATGTCCCGTCGTGTGTGTGGGATCTGGTTCGGGAGCTTAATGAGACTTCGTTTGTGAGTAGAGTTTAGCCATCTCAATAAAATTAATTTTTTCGGTTTTGAATATTTAATATAATATAATATTTTATTTTTTATAGAGACAATGCTCACTGTTCTTTACCCTCTCTAACCCGAAGAACACCTTTAATAAACTGGATGCTCAGCTGATTGGTGAGCTTACTCCTTTGTTTGCTTACAATCCGGATGAGAAGAGGAGATACGTGACTATGAATTATCAACAAATGGGGGATGTTCATCAACCTCCTGCCAAGAGGATTCGGCGTATTGTGAACCTAGTGAAAAGCGAACCTCCTCCTTGTCCCAGACTTGAGAGACCTTTGACCTTCTTCATGTTGAAAGGGAAGCCCGATAAATATTTGAAAGATAAGGACTTCATGGATTATCTTAGACAGGACGCTAACCAGAAGCTAGCTGCCTACAACGTGAGTTTCATTAAATTATTTCTAAGCTCTCCAGCAAGGTTTCCAGGTTTAGCTGGAGTGTTTACAATTTGTTTGATTTTTAGATGCAGAAGAATATTGAAGTGAAGGGACCGTTGAAAATTGTTAATAACAATAAGGGAATTTTGGAGCCATTGGCAATACTTCCTGGGTCTAAGGAGAGGCCCATAGTTCTAGATGGTTCTGATTCGGAAAGTGAAGCGTCCAGTAACGAAAGCGACTTTCAAATGGTGGTTGTAACAAGGAAACGCAAAAAGGCAGTTTCTCGATTTGACATCACTACCCGGATGCGTATGATGGGATGCACCCCGCATGATTTCCAATTGGTATGTGAAAATATTAGATAACAGCATTACAGCATTATAGCATATATAAAAACTCCTTAATCTTTGGGACGTCATGAATTTCTTTCCATTATGACAGTCTTGACAAATGGGGAGTATAATAATATCAGCTCTAACTGACCTGTCAACGGAACACTATACGTTGATGGGATCATATGAGCGGTACAATTCCAGGTGGTACTGGATCAAACGAGAATAATGATTTTTATCTGTTTTCCAGAATTATATACAGGAGCGTAAGCTCCGAGACCGGAAGATGGTGGTTGACAAGCTAAACAAGGTTAATTGGGCAAGGTGTCGGGTGAAGACGTTTGTTAACCAGCAGCTGGTGGAAACCTGCCAAGTTGTTGGTGATCTTCCTTCTCTAAGACTGAATACCTTAAAACCTGGTCTTCGAGCTCTGCCTGTTTCTCGGGATTTGACACGGGACTACAACAAGTTTGGCTATTTTACTTATGGAATCGACGACATCATGCGGATTGTACATTTACGCCAACATTGCCCGGAAGTGATGAGCCACCCGTTGTTGCTTTGGACTCTTACCGAGCATCTTGGAAAAATGATTCTCACTCCTTCAGAGAGAATGGATGAGATCATGGGTGTTCTTAAACGATACGTGATGTACATACCGGCTGTGAGTGCTCCAGCACTGGAGAAACGCCTGTATAGGCCTAGGACCGCTTACCGGTATCTTAAGCACCTGAACGAGATTGATGACTACCGTAGTCAGTTTTCCAAATCGACGGACATCATTCATCCGATTGTGTCCAGAATGTTGACTCAGTTTCCTGACCCTAGGCTTATCCAGTATGATTGTGGAAAGCTGCAGACTCTGGATAAGTTAGTGCGAATAAGAGAATACTTTTAGTGACTGGAGTTTGGAGGAGTGCGTGGATTTAATTTGCTTTGTTTTTTTTTTTGCAGATTACTTCGTCAACTAAAAAGTGGCAGCCATCGTGTGCTTATCTTCACCCAAATGGCCAAGGTGCTGGACATCTTAGAAGCTTTCTTAAACTACCACGGACATACTTATTTGAGGCTGGACGGAGCGACGAAAATTGACCAGAGACAATTGCTCATGGAGCGGTTTAACGCTGATCCGAAGATTTTCTGCTTTATACTTTCCACCCGGTCAGGTGGGATTGGAGTTAACTTGACGGGGGCTGATACGGTCATATTTTATGATAGCGATTGGAATCCCACTATGGATGCCCAGGCACAGGATCGTTGCCATCGTATTGGACAAACCAGAGATGTTCATATTTACAGGTAAAACCAACATCAACCAGTTTTGAAGGATATTTAACTACATTTAATTAAATACTAATTTTCATGATTTTATTCATAAATAGGCTGGTGAGTGAAAAGACTGTTGAAGAAAATATTTTGAAAAAGTCTAACCAGAAGAGATTACTTGGAGAGTTGGCCATAGAAGGAGGGAAGTTCACTACTACATTTTTCAAACAGGTTAGTATTTCATCTTCTGGAATTTCTCATTCTAATCTAAAGTATAATCTCAATTCTCAAGTCTAATCACATAACTAATTTTAATGTTCTGTTTTCCCATTAGAATACTATACGTGAGCTTTTTACAATAAACGAGAAAGAGGATGTCTCAAAAAGACTGAACGCTTGGAGAGAGAGCATCCCTAGTCCCCAAAGTCCCCCAGGATGGAGGAATGGGGAGGAAGATGAAGAGCCCGCCTGTAATCCCAGCGAACTAATGAGATCCCCGGAGAAGAAGCATGAGATGCAGATGATTGAATGTGCTCTCGCTGCCGCTGAGGATGACACGGACGTGCAATCCGCTCAGGCTGTACATGCCGAGGCGGAAGCAGAAATGGCAGAGTTTGACGAGACCGTCTCACTGGATGCGCTAGATGAGGTGAGAAAAAGAAAATAAAAAAGAAACATGATTGTTTTTGGAACAAATGAATAATTCTGGATATAAATTTATTCGCCGTCACAGGGAAAAATCGGGCCGAACAAGTTTGAGTTGGAATATCAGCAAATCTTGGATCAAGTAAATCAAAAAACCCAATTCGTCAAATTACATAAGATTGTTCAAGACACTAACTGTTCTTTTTTTTCTGCAGTTGACGGACGTGGAGAAGTATGCTTTGCACGTCATGGAAAATACAATCGGTGACTGGTCCAAGGAAACCGTAGCCCAAGCGCAGAGAGACTTAGAAGAGCAAAAGTTAGCTTGGGAAATACAGCAACAAAGGAAACTCATCAAGGCAAAGGAAGAAATGGAATTTGAAGACGACGATGATGTAAATGCACAGGGATGTCTCACCTTTACAAAGATGGATGTTGACCAGGTGAAATCTTGCACTCTGCCTGAAACCTTGAATGGTCGAATTAGTAGTTGTATCAATAAGTCCTAATATTAGGGAAGGTTGAAGGTTTTAAGATTTTACGTTTTGAAAAAATATTTGTCAAGAGAAATTTTAAAAAAGTTTTTTTTAATTGTCTTGACTTTCTTAATTTATATGAACTGACTAAATACATATATTGTGTAATAGACTGTCAAGCTATTTCACGATGCTTCCGAGGAAGAAAAAAGACTGCCTTGTAACAATTATTCTATGTTATAAAGCTGGAATTTATTTGGCAGTGTGAATTTTCGTTGAACAGTGTCCAGGCGAATTTATTCCACTTACACTCATCATTCCAAGCCAATCTGCAAAAATCGAAATGACAAACAAGTTTGAAGAAAACCTTTGCTGTTTTAAGATTAACTTAGTATATTGTTGAAACTAGAGCCTTCCCTAATAGACATTGTCACTGTTGTCAGGTGGCAAATTGCATGAAGTTGATGTTTAATTGTGAAAAATATCTATTTAATTTGCTGAAAGAAGAGAAAAGTCTATTTGGTTAGTTAACTATTGTCTATTCGATTTTTGTAGGTTTGGATGGCCCAATTTGGTACCTTTGAGCAGGAATATTTATTTCCGGTAAGACATGCGTTAATTTCGTTTTGATACATTTGCTAAAACTTTGGAAGTAGTTGTCCTTGTCACTGTCCCTTTTGACTGGGCTGATAGAAGCGTTGGATGGGCATTGGAGAATACCTTCGGGAGGATTAAAATATGAGGTGACGGTGACATCGTACAACTACTTCTGTTCATAAGGCTTCTGAGAAAATGGGAGGACATGACACATAAGGAGCATATACATTTACTTAAAAACTTGCATATTTTCCATGAAGATCTACGAGCCACCTACTCCACCACAAGATGAAACGGACGTGATGTATTTTGACTCCTCGTTGGGATATCTTTACGATTATGAGGTCATGACGGAGGCACAGCTTCCTCCGGTGTACGTGCCCAAACTCCCTAAGAAACCGGTCACACCGGTGCCATCGCCGGTTCCGAAGCTTACAGGAGTTGAGAAGATCCCGGAGTCTGTGAAGGAACCCGTGGCGGAGGCCATAGGTAGTGAAAGTGAGTCTACCTCCCCGGCTAAGAAGTCTCCTAAGATTGGACGAAGGGAGGACCCTATATTCGCTCCGAAGTCTCTATTTGAGCGACCTACTCCCGCTATGGCTAAACTTAGAAGGGACCTAAGACTTCAGAGGTACAACCAGAGACCGGCAACCAACTCTCCGAAAACTTTGGGACCGGGTTCAGTTACCTTCCCTCTACCTACTACCTTACCAAAGGCTCCACCACCTCCTACCCCGGCGGACACTCCAGAGTGGACGTATGCAGAAGATAATGCTTTACTGCAGGTAAGAGATTTACATAAACGTAGCGGATTGGCGAGAGCCTTGGAGGAAACTAACGAAAGGGTTGTCTATCTTTATGATTGTTGTTTGAATAGTCCACCCGGAATGTTCTGGAGCTGCCACTTAGTCCGATAGTTGTCAACCTGGCGCAAACTCCCAATTGGGATCTTGCGCAGGAGACAGTCAATTCTAACGGATGGACCTTCCGAACCGCAAAGCATTGCAAATGGAGGTGATAATTTCGAAACTTGGTTTATTTATTGATATGATACTAGCTGGAACTAAGCATCTAAACTTTTTCTCCTTTTTGCATGATTAATTGGTGTAGATATGAGAATGTGGTAGCTCCACGAGAGGAAGGAAAACTTGTGTATGATTATCCAACTTCAGATTCTCCGGGTACCAGTTCAGGGAAAAAGAAAAAGGCAAAGGCTTTTATTAAGATTACCCCTCCTTCCCCAGGTAAAGCCCCCAATCAAACCAGGGTTAGGGTCTCCCAATTGCTTAGGCAAGATAACAACCAACAGCAGAGGGCCATTATTTGTACAAAAATTGACGCAATCAGGAGTATTACAGCTACTAAACATACAACCACTACCAAGCCAGCGATCCTCAGTTCCTCAGTTAAGTCCAATAAACATCCTCAAGTGATTGCTGAATATGGGATAAATTACGACGATCCTGTTCCGGCAAGCGACGTTGCTCAAACGAGACACGATCGTCTTATAAATGAACGTAAGAAAAGTGACCTTTTGCGCCAACAAGAGCTATTGCGCCAGCAAGCTCTTGCGCCTGTTTCACTAACCCCTAGTACCCTCACTAATTCTCCACTTCCTCCCCCACCTCCTCCAGTTAGCATAAACCCTGTCTCAACAAATTTGATCGCATCGGCGGCTTCCATGGGTGGGGTGGTTTCGGGGACTAGTGTTGCAAACGTGAATGTAATCTCCAGTCCAAGTACGAAACAGAGAGCGCCATACACGATCGCGACTACGCCGCTCAACTTACCCCCTATCGTTCTGCAGACGCCTAGCCAACCGGATTTGCAAAGGCCGAACCAAACGGAGCTGAGTATACCAACTCTCATTGCTCAACAGAGGGCTGGACGGCATGCAGAGTTGACACCCCAACAAACGCAACAGATTCTCTTGCACCAGAAGCTTAACCAAGCTCAATCTTTATCCTCTCTGTTGAGCCAGCAGTCTCAGACCGTTGTTCCCATGTCAGCAGCGACGCAGCAGCAACCACAGCCAAATGTTACTGTGCTTTCTACCGGACCGGTTCCTTTGGTCGGGTCTGCACAAACACAACAACAATCTATTAGGCCTCAAACATCTGCTCCTGTACAGGTCATACCGGCTCCACAATCTCAGCCTCAGACGATGGTTCTTTCGTCAGGCTTGGCGCAGGCCTTGGCAGCGTCAGTAGGACCACCAATTTCTGTAACTCCCTCGGCAGTTAACTCCACTCCTACTATCGTTAGTAGCAATCCAACTTTGTCAAATGTCGGGAGACACTTGCAATCAACGATGCCTCCTACTCAACAGATACAGCGTGTTCCGTTGACCATGCAGGTTTGTATATAGCAATTTCGGAGAAACTGTTGAATATTTTTGTATTTGGGTCTTGAAATTAATATCCGCGTTTTTAGGACTTGGTATCCTCTGCAACATCTACTCAGAGGATACAAGGAGGAATTATCACTACATCATCCAGTAATATTCAGACCGTCCCTCCACCACAGCAGCAACAGCCGACACTGGTCTCTCTGACTCCTATGATGGCCACCAATAATCCACAAATTACTACTAAATTATTACAAAATCCCGGAGGAATACTAGTCCAGTCATCTCCAAGTCGAGCAGGCTCTCCTACAATTAGTCAACAACCCCCCGGGAGCAAAATGAATCCCCATCCGTTGCAGTACATTCGGGGTGGAATAATCAGACCAAGTGGTCCAGTAAACTCTGCTGTCTCTCAGCAACAACAGGTGCACCAAATGAAAGAACAACTTATAAGTGCCTCCCCATCCCATGTAAAACGTATCCAAGTGGTGACTGCCTCTCCTCCACCAGTAATAGTGAGTGCTTCGAACGTCCCTCCCCAGCAGACTCCTGGCTCTTTACCATCCGCATCTAATATGCAGCCAGTTAGCGCCTACACTACGATTCCTCTTATACAGACCACTGCTTGCGCTCCAGTCGTTACTATGAGTAACCTCGGCCCTCCGCAAAAGGTAATCGCAAATAAAGTGCGTTGCCTTTAGTAAAAAAATATGTCTTCGGGTGATGCTAAATCTTTGCTCATATGTAGGTGCCAATAAATCCTTTGGGTAATGTTACTATGGCCATAAGCTCTCCAACTATGTCCTCCGCACATGGAGGAGTGTTACCACCACAACCCCAACGTCAACAGCTTCAGGTAAGATTCCCCCCTGAGAAGTTATTCTCGAGTTTATTTCAATTGGAGTGTTGTTTTCAGTTGAGTTTATACCGTTAGAATTGAATGACACCGCTTTTTTTAAATGTCTTTTGGATGTATTACAGTTAGGGCGTTTGTCTGTTACTCCTCGGTGGCTTTGTGTATGTGTCTTTAATATTTTGTGCGGCTTGTTGACTTAAATTAAATGTACCCGGCTACACTACCAAAAGCCGACGCTACTAGTGGTTGTTTGCAATTTCAAAATTTCATTTTAACTTGACTGCTTTTCATTGGCGCCTTCTTTTAAAATCTAAGTTTTTTGTCGAATATTTCCAGAGCTGATTATCGTTTTTGTCTAAACTTAAAACAAAACTATTTATTTAGGACTCGTACAAGATCTTGTTAGTCAATTAGGTTTTGGGGCCTTGGGATTGGGATGTTTATCATTTACTACGATGAATTAAATCGCACTTTTAGCTATTTACGCAGTTTGCCATGTCATGTCACTGCAATATGCTTCTTATGGTTTAGATTTTTTTCCATTGTTTACTTTGGAGTCTTGGACCACTTCGAGCATGTCAAGTTGTACACTAATCTTCAAATGAGCAATTTAGCTAATTGTGTATGTAATCAAGAATGCAGAAGTGAATGACGAAAAACTACACAGTAGCAATTAAGCATAGAGGGAAAAGGTTGCGGTACAATTTTAAAAAACTCAAGTTCGTCAGTGTACATACAAATGACCTTTCAAAGCAAGATGCTTTTTAAATTTTGAATATTCAAAGCATTTGCTCAGCAACCTTTTCCATCGAAGCTATCTTTTAAATATTCTGTTAGCCTTGTGTAGATAAAGGGTTGTTCATAAAGTACATACGAGGTTTGGGAGTTGGTGGATACAAATTCAAGTCCTTATCTTGAAAACCTTTTTGTACCGGCGCATTAGAATGGTGAAGGTTGGAAATTTCTTTTCAATTTAGTAGTTTATGAACTGCCCTTTGCTTATGGTGAATACTTTGTATGTATTAGTGTATCTCTACCCATTATGAAGTAAACGGCCTATAGTAATCCCATCCAATTGAACAGTATTTTTTTGAAATTTTCACAAGGCGCCAAGTTTTGAAAAACCTTATAGAATTCAAAACATTCTTGTTTACATTTATGAATTATGAACTTTTCTAGTATTTATTTTGTGAAAGTATCGTAATACATTTTTTATTTAATTTAAATAGAAAAGTATTTAAATCCAGAATAAATATCAGATTTAGTATCTTTAGTTAATATTTTTAAGGTCGACGGAGACTAGTAAAATATAATTTCTCACAAGTTTATGTATATGTGTGGTGTAGCTAGTAAAACAGCAAACGGTTGGGGGGAAAACAATAACACGGCCTGTAACGGAGTCGGAGATGGCTGCACTTTTGAAACAACATGGGCTTCCACAATTGTCCGGTGCTGTGAGCATGCAGTCTATGATGACAGGAGGAAAAGGTCAAGTTTCCTTCCAGGGATCTGTTCCTGTCCAAGGGTCACCTACGTTGCTTACTGTTGGACTTCAGGTTTGTATTTTAGTGCTAACATAATTTATTTTAAGTATATTTACATGTTGATTTATCAATAAAATAATGGCGTCGCGAAAGGTCCTTTAGGGAAGCTTCGTTTTAAAGAAGAATATATGCAGCAGAAAGTTGATTAAGTGTGAGGACAAGGGGAAATTGATTCCTTGACATGTAGGTCGGAGGAAGTAGTCTATAGGAATAATATTTTAGGAAATCGCTGGGGTATACTGGGCAAAGTGGCTTTGAAGCGATATAATTAATATTTTTTTTGGCTGAATAATGAGTGCAGTTTATAGCATTTTCCCGATTGGTCGGACGGAAGTGTGTGGCTTTTTATTTTTTAAAAGAAAAGTGAATGATACTAGTGGCGGCGAGATGTAAAAGATAGAAGAGCGCTTGAATAAATGACCAGCACTTGAATACTTTCTAGGAAGAACTGTGAATAAAACCGCTTCGTGTAAAAGTTGTCTAAGTTTTGCGTAGGGTCCTGTTTTGCATTTTTTGTTTGTTCTGCTTTTCGTTTATTTTTTTGCGCGCTAGTTTAAAAATTTGAATTGCGTTCAGTTTCAGTTCATTTTTTCATTGCTTAGGTTTTGGTGTTGCTAAACTATCAACATTTTTTCTGTGTAGAATCTGATGAAGGTACAACAGTCACCAGGTCAAGTTACCACGTTAGTGAAGACCCCCTCTGGTCAGACATTACAGCAAACGCCAAGTGGACAAACTTTGACGTTTCCAGTACATGTTTCCAAAATGAATTCGAAGAACTCGGCCCCAGTTTCTACCGTGGGAAGTTCAAAACAACAGCCGGTTCAGAATTTAGGCATGCAGCAGCAGCTAATGTTACAAAGGCGACAACAAGACCAATTACCTTTGTCCTCATTAGCTCATCAACCACCACCCCCTCCAGTGCAACAGACTTTAAGTAGTCTGCCACCTCCGCCTCCGGTTAGTGTGAACCCAGCTGGGAAATTAACTCATATAACGACTCAGGTATGAATGTTTAAAACACTCGAATTATTTTAATTCTTGAATTCGGTCTAAATGATTGACTTGTGTCTGTGTCCAGCCTGGCGGTCTTGCAACTCACGTGGTCGTACAGAAACAGCTGCCTCCAAATATACAGCAATTCCAACACGTCTTTAAGCAGGTAGGGTGGTAGGCTAAAATAATCTTATATTTTTTAATTTAAAGCTATCATTTTTAAGGCGGAATATTCATATTTTATGTAAGGTCGGTCCCACGAGTCAAGTGATTAGTCCAAGTGGACAAGTCATCCAGACTCAAATGTTACCGAAGAGTTCTCAACCGAGTCAGCCGACTACTACTACAACTATTGGAAGCAGCGTGAGATCTACTTCTCCTACAATTTCAATGCCATCGTCCTTAACCACCAGCACGATGCCTCGCGTTCATTTTCCATCGAGCCTAGGTCCAGCCCCTACCCAAATCCAAATCGTGCCCGTCAGCGTAAACTTGGCATCTCAAGGAAGAGGGGCCAATCCCAACCAAACCGTAACGGTAGAATCTGTCAACATTATATGAATAAAAAACATTGACTTCCAAATCTTCATGAATATTTACAAATTTTATTTCCTCTTAGGTTCTTCCGCAGCCAAATAAGATTGCCGGGCGTCCAGCCTCTTCTGTCATCACCGGACAATCTGTGCCTGGCCTCCAAATCACAATCCCATGTAAGCCTGAAGAGCCTAAACCACTTTGATTCTCGATATTCTTTTAACTTCAAGAGGTTGCCAAAGTTAAGTGAGAAAATTTTACTTGACTATCTAAGGTTATCTAATCTATTAGCTCTAGTGTAAGTTATCCTATCTTCATGTCTATATTAATATCAAAAAGCATTTACTTTTCGAATGACATGACGATCAAAGCAAAAATGACATTTGTAGCCGGGGACATTTTTCATAATAAAAAATATTCTTTATGATTACGTTATTTTTAAGAATTTATTAAACTACGGTTGATGAGTTTGCTACTGTTTGAATGCATTTTTATTAAATTCTAGTCTCGTTATAATGTATATACCTAAAATTTCTCTTTTGACGAAGGAAACATGCTACTTGTATTGTTTTGTCACAATCGTTTACCGTTTTTTATCACCGTTTGTGTTTTCTGATTTTTTCGCATAAAATTAGTAGAATTGTTTCGAAGTTGAGATTCCCAGATATTAAGAGAGGTTAGGTACGAGAGGAACTTGTTATCTTCATAGTCCAAGTCAGCATTTAGCAAAACGGCCTGTATAGATAATGTATACAGAACAAATTTAAATTTCGCGCCAGGTTTAAGTATTCCATACTCGCTATAGTGTACTTATGATAAGTATGTATCGTGCATAAAAAACCAGAAAATGACTCTCCTAGTTTTTTACTTTGGCTTAAGCTAGCAATACCTACCAGTTGTTGAGCTAATGTAAACTGTACATAACGTTTTAGGATAAGGATTTTGTAATGAAATGTATAAATACATTGTTATGCCTGTAAATTGTTACGATTACTACGTTGTAATTTTTTTAAAATGTTAAACTGCAATAAATACGAACGTGGACATGGAACGGATTATGTATACCGGTTTTAGTGGAATTTATTTGCATGCAGAAAACTAACAACTTATTTCGTCTTGGTAGAGCCCGGATCTTAATTTAAAATTGATTCTTTGGAATGCAGGGCATTGTTCGGTTTTATACTGAATTTTTCACTAATTGGTTAAACGCTTTTCGGATTCCGGGATAACCATAAACTGTTGAAAGCCACGAAGTCGGTATGAAACATACGTCATGTAATTATGATGGATTAAAATGAGTATATTTTGTGATTAAAGATTTTGAACAACAAAAAACGTTTTTATTCATTCCCTCATTCACGCACATATTACAGTTTATAATATATTCTTAGGTTTGTAGTTTCCGTCAATTAAAAAATTATCTAGCCGTGATAATACAGTTACAAAACGACCAAAAAGAAACAATAAAATTATGACTGTGGATTAATTTAACGATGGAACTTAAAAGACGTAGATGATTAAATCAAAGAGATTCTTTTCAGTTATTTACTGAGATGAAGTTTACCAAGTAGCTAAGTACTAGGAGGGCAAATATTAAAAGGGGTGGGCGTGGTTGTAACTCCTAACCCTCTTTACCAACAGGGTAATATCCTAAACTCGCATACACTTACGTATTCTGTATCTGTTTGGCAAGAATAGATAATTACAATATGATTTACTGCTCCTATCAATATTATATTTTACATCTGGATTAAAGTCAAATTGTGGGAGGTTACTCGTCAACGGTAAGTAGGTTAACTATAGATTACGTACGTAGTTGGTAGGTATCCAAAAATAGAGACAGAAAGTTAACTTAAATGTCCAATGATTTTTTTTTTGTTTCGGCGGGAAATTCGGATGAAAATTTACTAAACTTTTGAAAGAATGCAAGCCACTCAAAATGAACAGATTTTGTATAAATTTCGAAAAAAAACTTTAAAATGGGCAGAGAGTAGAGAGTTAGAATGTTTAGTTTGAAAACAGGCATACTTTCTACTCACCATCTTATCACTTTGTTTCCTACTAATGGTACAAATAAGTTAGTTGATAAGCACAACTCCACATTCTTACTTAAATCATCAGTTTAATTTCATTACTTTGCACTTAATAAGATACAGAGACTCTACCTCTCTAGTTCAAACTAGTTTTATACACTTCATTCAAAAAACTCGAGTAAAAAGCCTAAGTCCACACGTAAAAATACCAAATGTTTTTTAAAACTAAAAGCTTGAAAACATTTCCTCTCCTATCACTTCAAGATGTAGTCCAGCCAGTATTCCTAGAATTTTAACCACGCATGGTCTACCTTAACCAATCACTGAGGAAATGACTCTCAAGTTGAAGCGTCAAAAGAAAACAAATTTTTTTGTAGAGAAACACCAGAAACGTAATAGCCTAGTAATTACTTGCTTCGGTCTAAACTTTAAAACGATATGCGTAACGCGAGTTAAAATCTTAAAGCTAACTTCACATTCGGAACATATAGAATAGTATCTGATTAAAATTCGTTTCGTAACATGATTCCACGTAACCTGTACTACATATTCAATATTTAATTTGTTCTGTCGTTAATTAACGGAAACATTAGTCGAACATTGAAAACCTATGTAGCTTTGTTCTACGCTTTTATGGACAGTCAATGTTGGTAAAAGGATTGCTTCTTAGGAGAGGCTCTGATTAATTAAATGCTAGTACTTTCTCCCTTACACACTTGGAAGTAAATTGCTAACTTGATAATGTGATTGTAACCAGGTTTCACGAGATATAAAGGAACGAAGCTTATGAATATGAATGAACGAGAAAAAGCTTAGAGTTCAAAATATAATTAGTATATTTTGCATTAGGTTGCCGCACCTTTGCGAGGCAAATTCAAATTTACATAGTTGGCGAATACGGGAATAATTAAATTAAGAGTAAACGTTGCTCACAGATTGCATTACTTGAAAAAAAATCATAAACTGACTTATCCAATCTATTAGTCCTTAAGATACACATAAAAAGAGAGAATTTGCTAACGGAAAAGAGTGATTGTGATTAACCATTACGTTTTACGTTGTATCGTCTAAAAACACAATTGAATTTTAAACATCTAATGTAACATCATCTCCTAACCGTCACGTGTATAACAAGCGAGGAGCTAAATGATTTACTTCGGCCCAAGACCTAAACTCCAAACCCCAATTGGAAGTGGCTACAAGGAGGACTACCAGCCCTCAATACAAGTCATATTCCGTATGAAAAATATATTTTAGATTAGTTTCTTATTCGTTTCCTCTAACCGAATGACAACTCAAAATCTCTGTATGGATACCCACAACCCGTTGATTTAGAATGAGACGGCATAATCATATTTAAGCTTATCTTTTCGCAACGATACACTTCCCAACGGTTGGGTTTTACAGTTTCGGCCAAGGGTCGAAGTCTACCAAATAGCCCCTTCGAGATATTACACGTTACACCAAGAAATATCATTACATTATATTTAGTACTGATAATATTGATTATGGTAATATTTTCACGTACAGATGCATTTAAAGTCCTTATGATACAGAACGTTGTATAACAGTTATAAATCTACATACCTCTACATAGCTTGTTCGCGTACTCTTCCTATGGAAACTTTGTCCTCAAATAAAATTCCCTCTTTCCTCCCCCTCTCCCTTACATTCCATTTCAGTATCAGAATTTCCAGTTTTTCATGATTCCGTTTAATATGTCGTAAGTTTAATGCTAGTAACTTATGCAATCATGATGTGGATATAGTGTTGCATCTACGTAATCATTTTACATAAATCACGTCCCTATTTAAAAATTCCGCAGATTCTTTTTACTTTACTACCCACATCGAGATAATCAATAATCGTAGTACTGTACCCTTTTACATGGGAACTGTTGGATTTGCTAGATGTATTGGATTTCTTTTTCGTTGAAGAGATGTAAGACTTTGAATATTTATCTACGTCAGTAACATATACTTCGCTTATACCTACGCACTAGGTAATACAATAGTAATATACATAAATGGTAAAGAGTTGGAGTAAGTTGTAATTCTGGCTTAAACGTGTATAATCAGTATTCACATTAAAACTTAAAATTTTGTAACATTTCCTTATTTTTTTTAGATATTTCCTTCGCTCTCACCTTACATTTCACCGTCTCACCGATTCAGATACGAACATTCGACAAATTTATTTTTATTTACATACTATAAGTTTACTATGTACAATCCGTTCAGTAGGGAATACATCATAACATCTTTTTAAAGTCTCACTATACGACCACTTTGTCAAATCTTGATAGGTTTAGATTTCTCCTTTGCAATCCAAGAGAAAGGGAAAAACACGTGGTTTGCCTCCCTCCACAATTCAAAATGATTTTGGAGGATAAGTTTCGTTTCAAAGTAAGATCTAGTTAAAAGATGTATGCGTTCCCGTACCGAGTAGATATTAGCTGGATCACGACCAAGTAACATTATGGTAATTATAATAATATATACTTTAGGATATAATGGTTTTTTACTTTTCTTCAGTTATAAAATACAGCACCCTGCACAGCAGCTACTGCTCCCAGTTTTCGATTTTTGGCGTTGGTCTGTAAACAAAAAACAAGAGAATCCATTTGATTAGTACCATTTCCCACAATCTAAATTGAAATTCGGCTACTAGAAAATATGCACATGAGATTCATTTCCTACAAAATGTGTTGACATGAAAACCAACACATTTCTCATTTTGCTTTTTAACCAGCGGCAAACACAACAACCAAGAGACCAAGACCTTTGCATATTTACCAAGGTTACCCGGGCTAATACCCCCTGGTAAAATGTCGAAGGCTTTATTACAAAAAGAATATTTCGCCTTTTCCTCTTGTCGTCTTTTGAACTTGTTTTCGATTCCGTAGAGACTTGTTTACACAATCTAGTCGCATCCCATTAAATTGACAATGTGGCTAAGTTTTTAATGAAACTTTGTCAAGGCTCTAAACCCACGGAGGACATGATTATCCCACATTTTTTATGCTTTCATCATTTCTTCGTTTCTGATAGTTATGAAACTCTAAGCCCAACTTTAGGCTTGTCTTACACATACTGAATTATTTAGGGTTAGTTTTAATTTTCTCTTGGTCATTTAACCTAGTCTTTATGCTAAGGCTAAGACTACGTTACTGACCGTTAGTTTTGTTAGTAAGTTCAAATCAAAAGTTCCACCCCCATATGGGAAGCTTAAAAGGGGGAACCATCTTTGTAACATTCCTCAGCTCTCTGTACACATTCTATGGAAACGAAAAATAATCCAAGAGAAAGGACGACAGAGGAAGTATACTCTGAATTCTCCATTTTCATGAACACAATATTCTCCCAAGGTCTCCCTTGAAAATAGGAGATATACATACCAAATAGAGTTATAACTTGAGTCCATGCTGCTCTTTAAGAGATTTCCCTCTCTCCCTCAGATTATGTCCCCCGTTTTCCATATAGAAAATGCCTCTAGTCTCTGCTCAGCATACTAAAGCTGGTAAAAGCAAAAGAAAGAGAAAGGAAAATCTAGGCCAGTGCCAATGCTAGGTACATGATCATATCCAAAACTTACAAGTATCTTCCCAAGTTACGATTATACTTTAGAGTTTTACACTTCCCCTTCATCTATTTCACTAGGACGTTACATATAACCTTACCTAAAGAATAATGTAAAAAAATCCATCTGATCTGCTTTCACTAAAGCCATGTAATTTTTTTTTGCTCTCATCCATTATCATTGTCATTTCCTGCACCACCTACACCACCTCCACTAAATATAGCAGTGTCACTAGTATCCCACCTTCTGATGAATGTGGCCATGTGGTGAGAATAAAATACGCTGCTATTTCCGTCTACCTTCTGCTGCACTATAAACTAATAAAAAGTTTGTATTTTTTACCCTTTCTCTAAGGTTCTACCTAAAAATACGGATATTATGCATTCAGTTATTTTTTTCTAGAATATGGACGCATTCCAGGCCTGATGTGCTCTCGAGTATACGGAAAAGATAAGATCGTATGAGTTATGAGCGTCCTTGCAATTTTCTCTTTAGAAATGTAGGGAACGGGATAGCGTAGTCAACTTGGACCTTTCATTTTGCCTAGGGAACACTACAAAGCCCTTCTAACTTCCATGGAGAACTTTATACAGAGGAAACCATCGCATCTTCACTCTCTTCAGTCTTCACCTCTCAGACATTCTCTCGAGTAGAAAGCCAACAGCCAAAGAGTCATCTGAAAGGAATGTAGGGAATGGCAAGTGGATCTACCGCGACTCACCGCCACCGCCACAATACCACTCCTGCCTAGACAATACACTCAGCCTACATTTCTTTATTGCACTTAATGTAAAAAAGAAAAGTTAAATGGGTGATGTATATTGTTGTATTGTGTGTGTTCCTCACTCTATTCTCCAAATATTGTTTGCCTCCGCATTAAAGATTCCCTAATGGCCTGGAAGACCTTGGTCATGCACTACTGAAAGGAGCACGTTTTTCCTTGTAAGCAAAAATCCCCAGCTACAAATGGACAATTATTTCCTACAGACCTTCACTTTCGTTTCCTTGATGCTTGAAAAACATATATCGGCAAGTCATCAAGAGTTTCTCCCTTTTTCCACTTTACTTTACGCTATGATTGTAGTCACATGTGGCCTAATCTCAAAGTTACTCCCTTTGCGTCACGAACTAGAGTTTGCAGAACTTACCATTAAACGCATTAGAGCTGACTGGACAAAAATTCTAAGGGGCGAAAGCTTCTCAGTTATGAACCGCTCACACATGGCTAGTTTCCTACACACTTCTATACTTTCGCCCATTTTTTTGGAGGAAAACAAGTGAGAAAAAATGAAATTGAATGGGAGAGGAAGAGATGGAAATGGGTAAAATGGGTATATTGCATGACTCCATCGCTCCTCTGTAAGCTTCACAGATTCCCTTTGCTTTAGTGTGTGTTGTGTGTGTTTGCGACCGAAACAAAAGCAAAATCCTTTTTTGAACAAAATTTTTTAAACGAAAATAATGTTTACTAGTTTCCCTTAAGAAAGCGTAAACATTTGTTGTTCTTTTAACATTTTTTAAAAGTAGGCCATGTTCGACAACATTTCCGTCTTTAACTTTTACTTCTAAACCTTTTCTTTAGGAGACGTAGTCACCGTTAGTACATCTAATGCAATAAACTCAAGTGAGGAAATACTCTTGGAAAAAACTAAACAGGATTTATTTTTTTAGAAAAGTCCAACAAACAAGAAAAAAGAATGTTACAAACCTTGAGAGTTTGGTTCCGGGAGGTTCTCTCGCGGCACCAAGTGCATGACTGTAGTTTTTCCCATAGGGAGGCCAAGGGCGCCTAGCGTCACATTGCTGTGAAGAAAACGGCCCTGGTAGATGAGCCGTAAGATCTCAGCCTTTGACACCGCCTCGTCAAGCCATTCTAAAAGAAATAAGACAAAGTTAGTATAATGTGCTTTTAAGAGCCTAGTAAATCGGGGAAAATTGTGCCATAGGAGTGTAATCTCTTTTTGAAACTTTTTAAACCCAAATTACTCACTAATGAACTACATTACAATCAATTAATTTCATTTTAACTTAAAACTTCATCATAAACTTTACAAAAGGTTTACCCAGAATGCACATAATTCAATGATTTTTTTTATCCCTAAGCGCCTCTTCCCAAACCTAAACCCATAAGGACTTTAGACTCTCCCTCCAAAATATATTTTGGTGACGTGTTATCAAAAAAGGAAATTTTTCATCTATACTATTTTCTCAACTGTAATTTCCGTACTGAAATATACTGATCGGAAATGTAGTGATCACTCTCGCAGAAGAGATTCAACTGTCATTTCTCCTTTGCAGATTATTACCAAAGTGGAATCTTGCTTGTAGGCCTTCTAGGCATTCTTTCGTATTTCGACGCCGGAGTAAAATCCTAAAATTCAGGCGATAGCTTCTAAGCAACTATCATCGCTTTCATTTCACATTTGTCTCGTTGTCTCTAACAGCCCCCTCTCTCTTTCGCAGGTATGATGCCTACGGCACCCAAATAAAATGCTAATGAAGTGAATCTAAATGTTCAAGCGAACACTGAACATTTTGTGAGCAATCAGTCTACGGTTTGAAATCACGTATTTTACATTTCGCTGAAGTCAGCAGAACAAATGAATACCATAGAAGCTTTAAAACAAAAGCCCACTTTTACAAAGTCGCGTAGTCAGCAATGCCAGTAAAAAGTAGGTTTTACGCTTGATAGGACACATTCCCACCGATATTGATATGTATATGATATGAGCTTGATCAATTTCACTAGAGAGTTTTTGTCTTATGCTTCATTACCTAATACACATGATACATGTATATCATATTTTTATTACATTTTCCCGTCCACTTCGTCCCTGGGAAAGTTCTCGAGGACCATAAGAATCCACAAGACTTATACAGAATTCTTTTCCCGAGTTAGCCGACTGTCTAAAAAATATAAAATATCTGCTAGTTCTCCTTCATTTCCTTTGATCCTATATCAAATCATAATGTTATCAATCAATCCTAAACGCAATAAAAAGGCTCAATGAGCGGAACTAGACAACAAGGTCAACCTTGTAAGGGAATTCTAGTAAAACTAGGCTTCCCAATGGAAAAACATAAAGGAATTGTGAATTCATCAGTGAAAGTAATAATCAAACGAGACACATAGTCTCTGCTAAAGTCAAATGTATTTCATTTTATTGAGCCTACAAAGACAAAGGAGAAACTGTCTACGATTCATTCCTTTGTCAAAATATTTATTGAAGTTTACACAAATGAAAAAAACATGATTCCCTAGAATCCCATTGAGTGGTCAAAGAGACGGAGATTTTTTTAGTCAATTTGGTACAAGAGATACCTACGCACTACACTCCAATTTCGGATGATTTCGAGCACGAGAATTTAAAAGCTACTGTTTTCCATAGATTCCTACAATTTGTCAGTCTTCGTTTCTCCTTTGAAGTCTCTACGAATTTTATTCGCACTTGAGTACATGCACCAAGCTTTTAGCTCTTTGTGTTTATCACAGCGACACAAAGTAAAAAAATAGGTCATCTAAACACTTTTTTCGTGTCGGCAGAAACTGGAGGAAACCAAGTGTAAAAAAGGAAATTGAAGTGAAAGGGAATCGATGATGAATTGTAAGAGAACACCTAGAGTGTACCGAGCGCAAAAGAACCTATTAAATGGGTCAATCTATGATTCGCTTTCGGCCAAAAATCCTCTCCTTATCTTTCTTACGAAAGTATAGAGATCTTGCGCAACCCTCCTTTCCCCAAGTGGGATCTTGGTACAATGGAAACCCTTCGGAGTAATAATTGGGAGCATGATTAAAGAGTAATTTTTTTTGTGCATTCCCATAAGTCCATTTTTACCTAAGATGGTCTCCTTTCACCCTTTTCACTTAACCAGGTTCTATTACAATGAGAGCTTTCCATGCATCCAGTTTAGGAGAAAAAGGAATCTGATCATTTTTCGATTAAATTATGCCCACTGACTAGCTCCACCGACCTTGGGCAATGTTCTCCTTTTTTTGAACGGATCAATTTCATTTTCCTACAACACTACATTCTCTTCTAGGATTCTAGGAATGGCGTAAAAGCTCCATTTGTTCAAGGCCTAGGAAAAAAAGATGTGCTTCATTGTACCGACTGTATAGGCGACCAAGGGAGTAACTTTATACATTCTCTTTTCTCTAGGGTCCCATGACAAAGCCAGTCGCGATGACGTTACAGCTCCTACATTTTTTAAGGTAATTAACGTCAAGATTAGTACAGGCTCAGAGCACTGTCTTCAAAGCTAGATAGAATTTCCACAGGAGGATATCATCGTTAGAAATCTGAACAAAGTACTTGTACACTTTCTCCAGGAGAAAATCTCATAAAGCTTCTGTCAGGATTTCCTTTCCTTTACTCGAATTTCATTCAAACGACAAGGTCAAAGCATGCCGTCTTAGAATCCCAATTCAGCCTTAAATTCATACAGTAAACGCAATAATTACGTACATTAGCATTCATGTAGCACCAAAGAAGATCAATGTTGAACACGACAAAATTTCTACACTTTCTCCAGTAGTTTTTTCCTCCGATTCGTGGAAATTACCCAGTACTTAGAAATACTCCAAGTAGAAAATGAAAAAGAGAGGAAATAACTACAACTTTCGGTTTAAAAAATTCAGCTTTTTAGAATTTCCTCACAAGAGGAAATTATTTCTGGGAAGTGGCAACCTACAAACAAGAATTCCCTCTCTGAGAATCCCTCCAAGCTCAAAAGGGATGTAGAAACGTTCCATGATGAAACACATGGAAAGAAAAACAACCCAAATAAATATTTCGATAGAGGCATTTGTTAATTTCCAAATTGGAAAGAGAAAGGAGAACCTTCCAAGAGTTTATTTTGAACTCGAGTGACAACGTCTGCAAACAACTTATGTTCACAAAATTATGAAATCATTGAAATCATTACGACACACTCCTATTCAATTCTGGAGAAATGCTAGAAACCGGTTAAAATTTCTAAATCATTTATTGAAAGGGAATTTATCATGGTTGTTTCTTTCAAAAGGAAAAATGAGAGTAGGATCTGGATATGACAGAGGTATCTAACTCCTCAGTAGTTAGTTTAATGATGTCAGATAACACAGGATATGGTATTTGAGCGATCAAAATCCTCCGTGCTGTGCTTGTTATCCAGCTCGTTAGCAACAAAGCTGATAGTTTTCAGACGTAGCGGGTACAAAGTATGTAAAGGATTAGTCTTTCCCTGAAAATAATCGAAAGACTAGAAAAAGAGATTAAAACGTTCATCAGACACTACCGCCTCAGGGGTAATCTAAAATGGTCATATGTCCCATGTTACGTAATCAGTAGCTTGATAGCTTTAAAATGAGCTATCACAAGCCATATGTTGCATTTAAAAAGTATTCAACATTGACCCCTGACCTCTTGGGTGACCCATTATGACCCAAAAGTTATAAAGGTCGTTTTTGGTAAATTTGAAACAATCTGTTTACGTGTTCGAGAATTACTGAATAAACAGATGGACAACAGACGGACAGACAAATCAAAATCAATACTTATCTACGGAAGCTCAGCTACGTAATAAATGAGAAAAAGTTGCTTAAGCTAGATTCTACTGTACACATACCGATATAATTATGATGAGTAATAAAAGAATATAAACCACATGGAAAAAAAATCGCCCACGCTTATGCTCCACACGCTCATTAAAACTCAGTCATAGAATAGACCTTGACTAACGTCTCGTGTATTCATTTCCGTCTACAGTTTCAAACATATAAAATACTTGACATTTCCATCGGATCAAAAAAATCCAGGAACTCTACCTTTTATGAGAGCTTCATTGTGAAAGAATATTTCTTCATTTTGCAAATATGGGAAAAAATTACCAAGGTAATAAAATGAGAGTAGTGAAGCATAATGAAAAAGTTTCTTGGAACATCATCTTTTGTTTGTGTACAGAGCTAGTTCAAGTTTAACATTGAAATTCATGGTGCTGAGTTGTAAAGTATAGTTGGAAGTTGGAAGCTACAGAGCTTGCAGCTCCATCCTCATTCATTTTTCAAGGCTATGTTAAATCGAGAATCTCCGAAAAATGGTGCAGTAGGCCAAGCCAAAGCGTTAGACTCAATGAACGTAGTAGGGAATGAAATGTTCAACGTTTTCTCCACGAAACACTAAGCTTTCTCCCAGTTGCCACTCTGACGCTAAACTTGTGCAAGACACAAGAGGCTAAAGTCAGAGAGGATGAAGTGTAACCAGAACTCTAGTGTTCTACTTTCCTCCAACGGTACAACTTCCAACAGCAGAAAAACCTATATCGATGCCTAAGTATACATATAGGAAAGTGATAAAAAGAATATTAAGTCCTTCCCTTGGAACGTTGCAACGATAATGCTTCCTATGGTAAGCCTCGTATGGGCTGGATGTCTACGGAAACCTACTGAAACTGCACCTTTTCCAATGAAGTGCCACTTACGCTCTACATTCTTAATAATTACCAAAGAGCTCAAAACAAGTGCCGTCACGACCATGTCACCGTCAACGATCACTCCATTCTTTGCAGGATTTCCTTGGTCCAGCTCAAACCCTCTTTACCCAATACCTCCATTTCCCAATCTTATCTGCTTTCTCTTCAACTCATCACCAACAACGAAAGATTAATATAGGCTTACATCCTCCCCGTCTTAAAGCCTCTGGACAAAAGGAAAGGGATTTGAGGACCGAACAATAAACCTGCTTTACACATTACACCCACGTAAATAATGCAACAGTAAAAGACAAACAGAAGCTCCCACAGTACCAATTCCTCTCGCAAGTTTTCGTCTCTGGTCACTTCCATCCAAGAATCTAAGGCTACAGTACACATAAAGCAGTACAAAAGTATTGTCATCACCTCAAGCACCAGAACAAACATTCTTTGTATTTTGTGTCATACTTTCTCTCTTGCAAAAAGTTTAAAAAAATAAAGTCTTGGAGGAAACTCTAGTCATACATTTATGCATGGTATTGGTCTTACAAGCCTTTTTAAAAATGAATTGTGCTAACTCTTCATTCCAGAGAAACATAAAACTATAGGTACTGGCTTTTCCCTGGAATTGGAACGCTTTCATTTCCCCTAAAAAGATTTCCATCAAGGGAGGCAGGGGTGGGTAATACTAATTAGCTTTCAGATGGCTTACACTTTGCGCACTCTCTTAAAATGAAACACCATCCCTCCATTCTCATTTAAAGGTATCTAAAATGCGGAGTGTGGTTTTTCTAAATAAGTTCAACTTTATAAAAATCAAGACAAACTTTCTTTGGATCGTATGCTTTTGCCAATACGTCTAAACATTTATTTACCTTCTGGAATTCTCGAGTTTTCAAACAAATTCTTATGTCTTATTTTCCCTTAAAAATCCTACCAGGACAGGACTGGACAGGAAGTGTTACTTTGAAACCAACCATTTAACAATAATTTCCTTCGTATCATTTACCCAACTCTGCTCAAAGATAACATTCGACTTTGGAAAGATCAAAGGGTAAAAAGATATACTTTTACGATGGATTGTCTTCCCTTTACTTTGCATAATACGAGATACGTATTCAAAGTAAAAACCAGGAAATAACATTTATTCCCTTCCGGTAAATAGTTTCCATGTGTTATCTATTCAAACCTCTTCACATTTGTGTAAGACTGTGCGCTCCAATTGTTCCCTTTTGGTGTTTCCCATGAGCGCACTTTCTCCACGGAACAAATGTCCTGTGCTCCGCTAAACAATGGCAATTGACGTTTGTTATTATTATTGCCAAAGTGAACTTGTAAAGAACGTACAGAAAGGAAAGTTGTGACGGTTAGTTTAGCCAGTCTAAATACCTTTATGACATAAAATGTCCTTTGCAGTACCTTCACTTGGAGGGGTTTTGATCTTGCACACTTTCCCTCTTCCTACTTTCGTGTAGGAGCAAGCTATACTAATAAATTCTGGTAGGATGGCTTACTTTCTCCTTCCTTTAATGTCTGAGTGATACCGCAGTCTCTTACAATAAAGAACAGAAAGTAGGTCACCGTAGTCAAAGTCTTTCCTACAAATTTGCCTCGGAGGGTAAAATGAGACGAAAAACACTGCTCCATAGCTTGAGTCAAGTTGTTTATTACCTTTCACCAGAAAGAATCCCCAAAAAATGTAAAGTTGATTGGCTTTCACCAGCAAAAATAGTATGATTTTTTTACAGATTTCAAGTTAATTACTTTCCTCCAACCCTAAGAAGGCTTACAAATTCCTAAAGAGTCTATCTGGAGTGTGTAGAATATCACGTACCTTGGCCATTTTAGATTGACAAATGAAAAACTCGAAACTCACTTCCCTCTTCCATTTTCTCTTGAACTTTGTAAATACCAAATTTCCATTTGAATAACCCATCTAAACGTGTAACCTCTACTTCAGCGAGTAAAAAAGACTCTATAATAAAATAGAAAGAATACCTCTTCCTTTCAAAATAAATTGAAAAAAAGTGAGAAAGTGAGTAATTTTATGGTTAGTAACTATGGAAAATACAGATTTATGCAGATTCAACTCGATATACCTTATCGAAAATGAGTGGCTTCCTTCACACTACCGCCAAGATGACACTAGAGTACCACCATTGTAATTCTAATTCCGCACCGCCAACAAAATATAAAAAATGGGAGAAGCCATCCTTTGAAACCAAGAGAGAAAAGGGATTACTCTAAAAATGAAATGTAAAAAGGAATCGATTTTCTAACTCACACCAATACTCCTATTGACAAACTCGTTTCAAACAATTTTCTCCGTAGACGCAAAACTAGTCTGTAGAGTAGAGTGTAAATAACACTTGAAACATTCCCAGTTGCTCCTTCAAGGCAAACCTAATCCCACTTTATTGTCATCCCGAACAAGGTTACTTTTTAAGAAACATGCATATGGCAAACCTCTCTGAGTGATTTTCCACCTTATGGTCTAACACATACACTATGAAACCACCATGCAGGAGGAATGTCACGCCACCCCATCAAACATCCATAACTAGACATTATTTTGACGTAAAGACAACAACTTCCGTTCACCATCTTTCTATCTTTAGATCTTTTATTACATCAAAAGAATGAAAATGAGGTATTTATCACCACCACCAATAAATTAACCGTTTCCAATGGAAAATACCCAAGGGAAATATAAAAAAATTAATTGGAACGCAACTCTGCAAAAAGAAAGACAGATTGGGAGTTGGGAGGGATATGGACCATATAACAGGAGAAGTGATCTCAACTCAACACGAAATTATGGTACTTGACTTGGCGTTTCCTTCACAGAAATGATTTTTGCACAGAAAATATGAAACTCATTGAGCAATCAACATCTTTGTTTTGATTAAGATCCAGCTTCCCACTAGTCTACTTATGAGAGTCAACACGTCAATTCTGGGGAAAACAAACCAGCCACCGCCTGGATACATCTGTAAATTGTCATGCAAGTCATTCGTTCAAAGGAAACGTACCTACTACACGTGTCAATAGGGATATTAATTGAGACTTGCGAAAACACATTGCCTCTTTCATAATCCATACGAGGCCTGCTTCAAGCCATAAAACATTGCAGTGATTGCTACACTCAAAACAAATTTATTTTCTTGATTAGACCCCATCATCACTACATTCAAGTCTTGCCTTCCTGTTCACTGACCTGGTAAATCAGCGACTAAGTATGTACTTAATATTAATCAAAAGCTTATAGACAGCATAAATTATAGCGCAGTCACTAGCAAAAGTTGCGGCTAAATGGAAAGTGTTAAACATTGGATACCGGCACCTATCACGGCACAAACATTTCGAAATGTCTCATATTCAAACGATTGTTTGATTAGAATGGACTTTGTAGCCCCACAATTGTATTTTCCTTGAATTCCCTCCAAGGGAATCATTTAAAAGATTAATTCTGAATTTTGTTGAAAATGAATATAAATGAAATCCATACATCACAAAGATTCATTACTTTCGAGGCTTCTTAGCGTCCAAGTAAAAAAAAATTGTTTGTTTCCAAGTTTCCCTTAAATATACTTTGAAATAAAATATTTTTGTAAACAGCTTCAAAATTTATATACAACTTTTCCTCCACCCAAAGTCCATTTTAGTGGCAAAAACAGTCAGAAACGTTCCATAAAAACGACAACTCAAAATCGAAACTTTCAATGTCAAAAAAGCCGCAGGTCGCCGCAAGTTCAAGTCCAATACTAAGTTTTGGTGTAAGATATTTTGCTTCAAAATACGAAGTATACTACTTACTTCATTTCTCACAATACCCCAGAGAGGCTAAATCATAAAAGCTGATAATATGGAATTGTAAATTTAGTCCAAAGGTGATGACAATCATCTCATTGTCAGCTTAAGTACCACCAGAGATATAAATAGGAATGGAGAAAGGAGAAACAAAATGACTCAAATAACTTGTAAAAAGTAATTTTCCACTCATTTCCAGATAAGACGCTCTTCAAGGAGCCAACGTGCAAAAGTTCATTTAAATAGTATGATTTCTGGATCAGTTACCTCATTCTAATCCTTGCCTAGTAGAAAACCTTTAGGCAGGCTTCCCTACTTCCCGTAAGATCTAAATGTACCAATACCACAAAAGTCTGGAAAAGTTTCCTAAGTTTAATGATTACATGAAGACTACGGAGGAGCCCTACTGTACCAATAATATTAAATGGAATTTGGCCAAATTGATTACTGCAGGATTCAATATACCTCAAATTAAATCGCAATCAGTTCGTGCGTCACCACTTGATTCCTTAGTAAACAGCCTGGTTACACTACACTGCATTCATTCCCAAAGAAAAGATCATATCACCTGAATTCACATTCCAAGAATGAGAATATTTAGTAGGGTACATAGGCTCAAGGTGAAGTGTATCCTGATCAACTTTTCCCTGGCAAAAACTCATCATTGGGACAGATCTTCAAGGGAAACTATCTTCACGGATTTTATTTTCTCTTGATTTTTTCAGCACATCAGGTACTAATCTCTTTCCGCCGGGATTCTTCATCATAAAAGGAGCAAAGTGAAATTATCTACAATTTTCACCATATTTTATAGCCTCCTTTAAAACAGAGGGCTCACGCAGTTAAACTTTACAGTGACATTTTAAGTTAAAGCACGTCTCTCTCCCTGGATGGTAGTGAATTGCAGGAGGAAGCTTTAATGCAAAATGCAACGTAGCACTAAAACATTTACGACCTAAGTCTTCCACACAAATGCAAAGAATAGGGATTTCACAAAAGATTTCATTTTCGACAGACAAAAATCACTCTCCGACATATCACTTGCACTGGGGTCATAAAATCCAGCTTTTTAAAAATACCTTTAGATTAAACAACTTTTTAGAAATGGAAGTCATCGCAGATTAACATTCTTTCATTAAAATAGCACAAGGGTCGAGCATTCTCCATGAATTTAATGCAACATAGTCTATGAATAATTTCACAGGAGGAAACTATATGGCCAAACTTTAAAAAGTCTTGGCTTCCCATGTGATCTCATTCCGTTAACCTTCGTCATATTCCCTAATTGAAGTCATTAAAAGATAATTGTTTCCAAAACATTGCCTACTAGATGGAGGTTGCACACTGGAAAAAAAATCCAACGTAGGACGACTAGGACGTAGGATGTGCACTGAATCATCCAAGCATAGAAAGAAAATTTCAGCACGTTCCTTAACAATATCTCTGGTAACAATGGCAACACAATAATAACTCTGGAGTCTAAGCCAAAAGCATCTTCTAGGCTTCTGGAAGAAAATTCGCTTTTGGATGGTGCGTAAGCGTAAATTTTTCTCCAGCCTTGTATTCCTCCTTACTGTTAAAACTTGCCATTTTATTATTTCCACCGAGTCACTCAGACAGAGCGTAAGTGTAAAGAAAATGTAAATGTGAAATATTCCCTTTTTAAGTTTCTAGGAATACATTAAATGTTCCTTTCAACTGGATAAAAGCCGTTAGACACTAGACTCCCGAAAAGGACTCATTTTATAATGCTTTTTTACACGGCTCATTTAACACGAAGGTGTATGACTTTGCAACAAAGAAATTATATACTGTCTCCACTATGTTTTCCAGCAGGGTAGAATTAAAATATAAATATGGAAATGTTGCTTCCTCCAAAATGTGAAAGTATGAATTAGAGCAAGAAAAGAATTGGAAAACGTCTTTTACGTTTTCTTCAACAGTAGTTTCCTCCATCTAAATTAAATGATTTCAAATTTCTTCTTAAAAATTGGCAACGATAACTTATCACTTTCTAAAGGACATTTACTCATCCAAGAGCATTACTATTTCCCTCCAGATCTATCTCCAATACAATTAAAGTGTAGTTACAATGTCTCTTGTTAAAATAATATAGTTTGAACAACTTTCAAGTGGAGCAGCAATCGAGGTAAAAATCCATTTTTCCTCCGAACCATCACCAATCTATAGTTCCTGGAAGACCAGGTTGTTCAATTACTTCAAAGTAAATAGCTCTCGATCACGTTGTCCTTAATGTACACTCGAGCGTGAAACAAACCATGCATTTTAAATTTGCAGCGTGTGCTCCGCATTAGCACTTACTTTAATGAAGAACCTTAATGGAAAAGTAATTAATCCAAGTAAAAATCTCAAGTGAGCGCACGCGCTACTGTCTTAGTCATAACTTTCACTCGCATTGCGATCGGAAGGGAATGCATGAGAGCACTTAATTCATCTACGCTTCATAAACAGTTTCAGAAGGTTCATCAGATTGTAATAGAGAAACTAATTAAAATCTACAATTTTCAAGTCATCTTCTCTCCAAATCCGGAGCATGCGGTGTTCAATAATAAAATCAGAGCAGGGTAAACATTAGTTACTACAAAGTACAAACTTGCTGAAATACTCATAATTTCGACAAGCTTGAGTTCGACAGGATGGGAAAAGCAAACACTTTCTGGTGAAAATGGACTTTTCATGGTCACGATCCGTAGAAGAGGGACTACCATCCTACTATCCCTTGGCGCGTACACTTGTTCTTCTACACTTGAGATACTTACAAGGAGCAATTCAACCTGGAACTAACCCGAGTGGACAAACCTACTTCTGAGAACACTAAACTTTCCTGTCTCCATTCTCAACTCGAAGGCAGACAACTACACTCAAAAGAATGCACGGTGTAAATTAATCCGCGTGGAGGGTATAAGTGAGCGACTCTAGAATACACCAGCCATTCCAAACAGCAACGCCAATTCCGATTAAACCCATACGCCATCATCTTTCCTAACAGTGGCTGCATAACGAGCAACAAATATTCGCAGAAAATTCAATTAGAAATCAAGGACTCCCAGGAAATCTGACTTGAACTCAAGATCACCCTGGAAATGTCTTCCAATCTTAGATACTGATACACTTTTTGATTAAAGCGATATGTAAAAACTTTAATCAGTTTTTAGCCGTAAGTAAACTGCCAGTTTTTAGTTACTTACATCCAGCAAAATAGCCTATTAGACTTCTGGAAAGGACACCAGATTTTGAACTTTTCTTGAACAATGACCTCCACACTCTACGCTTTAAGCAAGTCACATATAATTCTCAAATTCCTAAGAAAGTTCCAAGTCTAACAGTTTCTAACTAGATGAACAAATCACTTAAGTCAAATTCACGTGAAGTTTAGTCTGGACATAGATATAGTAAAATTACACACTCCAAACGAATAACCTTCATTAGACTTAATTTTCCTAAGGTTTAATAATGTCTAGTCAAATAATTTGAGGACAGGGCCATTTGCTTCAGAGAAAAAAATCTATCGTCTTATTTGTCTCCAAAGAACTAAACTAATTTCGGGCAATTCTCTCTCTCCAAAGAAAGAAATAAGGAGATTAGACTTTCTTCAATTTTCCCCCGGCACAGTGTAAATTTCCCAGAGAGGTTTCCCAGAAAGCTAAAATTACTCACATTACATCTTAGTTCGCCGAAGAATGGATAGAAAATCGAGATAAATTACTTTCCTTATAGAAAAAAACGAGACATGGATGAGTTTGACTTTCACTTAATTAAAAACTTTAATAGAAACGTTTTAGCAGGATAAAGAAAAGGAAATTGCATTGGGAGCGTGTTCTACCTACTAGAGTAGACATGTTAGCGGCTAGCAAACAATCGTGTAAACAAGTGAAATGTGAAAATAGTTATTGAAAATTGAGTCTCCCCAGACGTTACATCAAAAGCCTTTGAGAGACTGATGCTTTTTGATTTAGCAATTCTTCCCACCTTTCATAGCCCTATCACTTTACTAATAAAGCTGTTAAAGGCTATAAAAACGTAGCTGAAAGTAGTTATTAGAACTGAATCAAATGTTCAAGATTTACTTTCATCCGCTCCAACCGCCTCACGGTAAGGATATGTTTCGTAATTTGAAGCTCAAGAGCTTTCGAATGAGCTATATCACAAGCAAAAGGTTTCTCTTTAAAAGACTATTCACACTTGACCCCTGACCTCATGTAATCACCGGTATAACGCAAAAAATATATAGCTACTTGTCATGTCAACCCATTCACTCATTTGGGGATCATCGTGCGCACGGACAAACAAACGAACGGACGGACACATCAAAATCAAAACTTAACTTCTCACTGCTCAGCTACGAAATAAAAAGTAAATCAAGATCATTAAAAATTTTAGGAAAAGTGTAGGCTGTCAGTGATGCAGATTGTGACGTATGTAGACGAATTCTAATTCCACCCAACGAGAACTTTTTTTTTCGGAATATTTTTTACTCTATTGAATTATGATAATACTTTTGTGATTGAAAAAGTCTGCACTTTCTCCTACTCTATTTTCTCCCCATCCAATTACTTTTGTTTTGATTTTAATGAGGCAAAAGAAGATGACATGAATACAAGTTTTTGTCTCAGAATATAAATATCAGATTCCTCTAGATTTAAATTCTTTAGCGTATAAAATTCCCAAATAAAATATTTATGACGAAGGCATATTTCCAGTAGAATCTCACCCATCTAACACTAGGTCAAGATATTCCCCGTTACCCTACTTAAACTTTGCCAAATCTACACATCCACACGTAAATATGCTTTCACTATCACATGAATATTCAGCGTCTGTCCTGAGCATAAAACTTTATTCAACATTAAAAAGAAGGAAATGTTTCACAAAAGAAACTTTTACTTTAGAGTAAACTAGTTTCGTGCCAATATGGGAAGTGTCAAATAACTTTCCACAGATTTCGCATAAAGGCATAAAGGCTGCACCTATGGTACAATGGGAGCTTTGAATATTGCAGGAAACAAAATAATTCATAATGCATGAGCTTTCACTTAAGCCTCGTGTAGTTCCTAGTCCCGAACACTTTTTTACATTTTCTCTTTTCATTCTTTAGCATTTTACAAATTGACGAGACAAGGGAAGTTTGTACTGACGGAATCTCTCCTAAATCATGAATAAAAATTAGTACACGTGTGTAACACATCCATGTTCTTTTGGCACTGAGTTGATTTTACTAAGAGTCAAAATTTATGTAATTGAGCTGGATATATAATCCCTAGTCCTTTTGAAATTATTCTAGGCCTTCCTTTCCACTGAATGTCCTTTAACGTGTCCTTTTCATTTTTAATGATTAGATTCTCCATGAAAAAAAAACCTTGGATAAAAACTCTCATTAAGAATGAGTGGCAGATGGCATTGAATGCGATGATTGGAGGAGCAAATAAAAACGTTCCTTTTAGAAAGACACAAAGCTCGTTTTTCGAAACTAAGCGAATGTGTAGGGAAATGAGGAAAAGCTTTAAAGCTTTGAAAGTTTCAAAGTCTACAGATTTTATGAAATACAATGAAGCTCCACTATCTCTCCGAAAAATGAACAGGATCAGGAAGCGTACAGCAAAAACAAAATGATATTACAGCTAAATGACTGTAGATATGTTCCATGAAAAGTCCTTTAGAAAATCATATTTTCAAGGAGAAAGTTTACGACACGTTTTGGACACCCACGTGCAGACTAAAGTTTTGAATAGATTTTACCACAGTAAACGGGAAACAAACTTGGTTTTGTTGGATTACATCTCCATTTGGTCCAGATTTTAGTACATTTCTTGATAGACTTACCTGAAATTTAAAAAAAGAAAACAGAATTAGAGTATTTGCTTTCTCCGCAGCTATAAATAATTTGGTGAAGTTTTCTTTTTAAAAAATGTAAATAATGTGAATAATACAAAAAGAGTGAAAGGTGAAGTCAAGAATAGTTTTTTCTGTGGAAAACTACCAGCTCAAATGGAGAAGCTAGCCTAACATGAGATGCTTTAATAATCTCATTATTTGGAAAGCACATACGTCAGCAGGATTTAATGATTGTGTGTTCTATTGAAAATGGGGACAGTTGGAATTTCTCCATGAGCTAAAAATAAAAACTCTAGGAGAAACCACTGTAAAAGGAGTTGATACCCTTCGAACTTATAATAAGTCCTTACCAAAACATGTAAATTGAAATTGCTTGATATGTTTATCAGCAAGATTAAATTTTACTTATGATTCCATCTGAGGAAGATCATTACATCTTTTAATTTTAATGACACACGTTTTCGTCTCTAGGAATAATGAAGCCATTAGGTGAAATCATTAGTACGGCCTCAATTCACCACCAAGCCTTAACCTTTCATTTTCGGACTTTTCTTTCGGAAAACCGCAGACGTCATAAGGTAAAGGGTTTCGAATTCAAATCAGCCAGTTTGCCAGATTTGGGACATTTTCCGAGTCTTTCAACCAAACAATTTAAGCTAACGTATAACCAAGCAAGTATTCAAATTAATGTCT